>LBNU01009268.1:240406-252906 GCA_014162995.1 Artemisia annua | reverse complement strand
TGAGACACTGAGTACTACAACGTAACTCCTTAAAGTGATAGCTACTTTGTGGGTATAGAGAGAAAGAATCACAAAAGTAACTAAATATCCAAGTCTTCGTCACCATTAATATATGCCCAAACAAGTCATCTTCGCGGGAGGAAAGAAAGAAAGAAGACGAAATAAGTGCACGTGTCCGTAAAACATTACTTCAAACCCAAATAATTAATAACGAATTATCCCCGCAGTCACATTTGATATTCATTGAAAACTTTAGCCGTAAATTTATGTATCCCGTGAAAATTTATGATCCAAAATACCACTCTATTATCAAAAAATTATATCTAAATAATTAAGTTCAGATTATAACTTTTGATACTTCCATGGTAAGCCAAGACCATTTTATAGCAGCCCAATCAATCACTAGCCGGATTCAAACTCAGCCTAGTCCATATTTTGGAGAGTATAACCCAATCCAAAGTCCAATACCATTGGTTTGAAATTGCTATGTAGCCCGATCCAAAATACAAAATGAAACAACTGGTCCATTGTTATCACATAATCGTTTATAAAATAAACCATATCACTTTGTGTCATTTCACTTTGACCTAACCCTAGACACTCTCATCTTAAAATCTGCCCCCTCCTATATGTGTGCTCTTACCAAACTTTATCTTCCACAAAGATAAATTATCTAAATCTGATCTCATTACCATCAATCGACAAACACAACATAAACAAATCACTGAATAATTACCACGAATGAACATCCCAAACTTGAAAACCTTTTCAGTTGTCTTGTACCACGAATGAAGAACAACAAATTTTTGGCTTCAAGGTCTTGATACGGGTCTCAGGTAGGTGATGTGTAATGGTTGTTTGTTTTGTCTTGTCCTATTCGAATGATGTGAGATGGAGAGTTGTTGGTAGTGGGTTATGTTTGTGTCTTAGATTAGGATTGATGTTGGTTTAGACTTGGTATGTGAACCTGCTGTGGACCAATGATGATTACTGAGGTCATAAGAGTTTGTTGGTATTTGGTTTTGTGGTCATGTTCTGCTTCTTCTTCTCAATCTTTTTCTTTCAAAAAGATTGCGAAAGTTTTCATTTAAAAGATTTCGAAAATTTTGCAAAAAGATTTCGATAATAACTCAAGTTATCGAGAAATTTTTTTCGAGAACTTTATTATCGAGAAACTTTCAACTTATCGAGATCCATAATTTTCGAGATCCTCGGTTATCGAGATTATTATTTCGACAGATTAGGGTTTTGAGATCTCGAAAACCACTAGTGTTCTCGATAACAATTAAATCTCGAAAATAGGTACATTTCGAGAACTTATACAAGAAGTTTCGATTTTCCGGCGAATATTCCGACTAAAAATTTCGACCAGTTTCATTTTGCAGTTTTCGATGAGTTTTGACCTTCTTATTGACCACGTTTTGACCACTGTATAATCACAGATTCACGGTATGGTACAAAAAGTGTTATAAGATTTGAAAGTAGCTGTAGACATAGATCTATTATTTGGACATAAAGACCAAAATAAACATCTAACGTGAAACTGACTTCAAAATCCGTGTACAATGCAATACTTTTTGACCATTGGATACAATAAAAAATATGTGAAGAAACTGTTATATGAAAAAGATAAGGAAAAAAAATTTCCCAGATCCGAAAAAAGTGATAAAAAACAGCTTCAAACACATAAATCGAACCACAAAAATCAATAAAGCAAACACCATAGCTCTGATACCAATTGTAGGACCGATAATATTAGTGATTCATGTGGTTCGGGGGGTCGGGGAAGCTCAAAATAAAGGAAAGACATGGTATTTATTAGATTAAGAAAGGGGAAGATGTGTGTGTTTTTCTAGAGAGAGAAAGGGAAAACCACACACACCTTATTTTACAAATGAGACATCCACCCTCCTAGTTGAGACTAGGAGGTGTATTTATACAAAGAACTAGCATAACTTAGCACTATTGACTAAACTAGTCCTTGTACTTTGATTCTAATGCAATTCCCAACTATAACATAACTTTTAAGGCTAACATTATACATTGTATAAAATGTTAGTTTTGTGTACCGTTAAAGTAGTTCAATTATTTGATCCTTTAACTTTGTAAGGGTGGTGGCAATCATGATTCAACCAAAACCACATACCTCACCACCCAATAATATCATTCCACCTCATCTCATACCTCAACCATACCTCACCATACTTTTTTAGTGTCAACCATGATTCACCATACCTCAACTAATTTTATTTTTTTATTTTTTATTTTCATAAATTATATTAAACAATTTAATAAAAACATAATATTTCATTAATAATTAAAAGAAATTACATAATACTTAAAAAAACATAATTAAAAGAAAATTACATAATACTTAAAAAAAAGAAATAACTAGTCATCGAGGTGTGGTAAGTCTTGAGCCTCTACGTGCTCCGTAAGATCATATCGGAGACGGTAATGGATATCTTCGTCGAGTAACTCCGGTAATACACTATCGTCATAAACTGGCGCGACCGGCTAATCCATTATATGAACCGCTGATATTGCCACCGGGTCGTCTTTTAAAATCATATTGTTAAATATTTTCCACCGTCATAGCCCGGAGAGGACGATTGAGAATCATCCATTTTGCCTTAAGACGACCAAAAGCTCGCTCGACATCTTTTCTTGATGCCTCTTGTAGCTTCTTGAATCTCTTTTCCTTCGGGTCAGTGGGATACTTATATGCTTTAACAAACGTTGAATACGTAGGATAGATTCTATCGGTAAGATAATATCCACGTTGATAGGGTACTACCGGATAACCATAGTTCGGACGATTCAAAACGTTGATATCATTGATAGGGTACTACTGGATAACCATAGTTTGGACGATTCCTCCGGAATAAATATCGAGTCGGATGAAGAAGAAGAGGATGAAACAATTGTAAAAATATGTGAATTGTTTGTGTTAAATAAGATTGAAAGTGATTTTTGCAAAATGTTTCTTCTAGTATATATATAGAAGCAATTTTTTTTTTGTTTACCCCACGCTCCCCAATGGTCCCCTCCCTCCCCAACGTTCCAAATATTTAATTTACAACGTCTCTTTTCCTCCGTACCGCCTCGGCAAATAATGCCGCTCACCTCCAAACCGCAGCTATGACGCAGCCGTGGCGGCGGTGTTACCGCTCGGCATGGTTGCAAACCGAACCCCATACCGCACCATTGCCAGTACCCTAAGGCAATTGCTAATAATAATATCTCGTGCATGCATAAAGTTTTACATAAATTTTTCATTAGTATAATATTGATTAATATTCATATATTTTTCAAAAATCTCTTATTATATACTCCCCCCGTCCCAAATTTATTGTCCACTATTGTCTTTTTAGTCTTTCTTATTCAACTTTGACTTTAATTGTTTTTGTAGGTGTTATATAATATTTGATGCAAAATATATAAATGGATTGGGTTTTAAGTGTACTTTTCAATGGTATAATTTTTCATCAAGTATTATATAATAAAAAAATATATTTATGATCAAAGTTGAACCAGTTTGACTTTGAAAATTCAAACTGGACAATAATTTTGGGACGGAGGGAGTAATAGATATCACGAAATTTGATTTAATCGGTTTGTGCATTATTTCTAACAGAATAATTCCCGTTACTAAACAAAGTAAGAAATACTAAACATAGTGAAAGGGAACCTTGTTAACGCGATCCTATAGTTCTGGACCAAAGGAGAGATTTCTTTTTTCTTAAATGTAAATTTATTAAGAAAGAAAGCCATAAAAAAGGCAAGTGTTACATTAATACAACCGTTCAACAGAAATAACATCAAAACATAACATAACGGTATTGGACATTTCTCAAGCTCAATTACATACCAGAATACATAAAAATACAAGACTAGACAATCTTAGTGCATAATGTAACATACTCTGAATACATCATATAAGAACTGGAATCAACCAGAACCCAATGAAACATCACCATACATTACACCACACACCAGGCAATTGACTTGTATAATACATATAAAATAAACTCAGAACAATAACATCTAGAAACCAATGCATACACAACTCATCTGCCATCCATACAGCCTTCAGAAGAGAAGCCACCATTACACCTTCATGAAACCAACCAGAAAAGAACCAAAGTGGAATTGTCTCCTTAAAAAACCTATTCCAAGTAAAACCTCAAGGGCAAAACCAAGGAATAGGAAAAAGAGTACAACTCCCCAGTATAATAACCCATAAATCACAACTTGGATATGGCAATGACACAAACATAAAACCCCTGCTAACAACTAGGCAAAAATACTAAGTCTCCTCAAGCTCATCCTGATTACCATAGCTTAGGTCATAATCTCTATAAAGGATACTTCTATCAATAGGCAATTTCCAAACATCTAAGCTTTAATCACCTCATTAGACAACTTAATAGTAAGACCCCTGATCTTAAGCCTAATAGTATCCAGAATGTAATTAAATAAGCACTCAACACTCCTCTTTTTTTGTTGATAGATTCTAAAATTTCTCTCTTGCCAGACAAAATAGATAGCTGCCCCAAAAACCAATCTCTGAATCACACTCCAAAGGAGAGATTTCGAGAGGGTGTAATGCTTCCTTTGTAACTTTAGTTCCTAAGGTAAGTGATCTCATCCGGGTTTGGTGACTATCACCCAATTAGTTTGATTAGATTCTACTAAAAAAATATTGCAAAGTTGTTAGCCGATAGAATTAAAGTGGTTGTGGATGAACAAGTAGGCGAAGTTCAAAACACGTTTATAAAGGGAAGATAGATTTTGGACGGCGTGCTGATTGCAAACGTGACAGTGGAGTATATTTAGAAAGAAACGAANTCAAATTCTAGTTAAGGAAAGCTTGGGTAATTTCAGTGACCCAACACAGTCACAATACGTCTATCACTATATGACATTTTTCTTATTGGTAAAAAATGATAAAACAAACAGAAACTGGAATTTATACACATGTTTAGTTTTATAATAAATTCTGAACTTTTTCTAACTTCGAAATTTCGCTTGTGAGTTGTTTTTGGAGGTATGTCCGTTAGGTTAGTGTGAATTCAGGTGTACAATACCACTAAACAAAAGAGACGAAAGGGGCCTAACAGCAAAGAAACAAAAACCCATAACTATTGTGTAAGAACATTTGTTTGGTTCATAAATTAAAAACTTATAGTTGGTAACTATTGATTAATTAGTCACTAAAAGTGTATTGAAACATGAAAGGAGTTGGTAAAATGTCACTAAAACCTACTCCAATGAAATATATTAAACGTTCTTAAGATCTATAAATTAAATATGGTACATCACTAATTAATAAATCTACTTAACTTATAAACACATGCAGAAAATCCTCATAACTAAAAGAATATCTCATATAACTCTAACTTATTTTTTTATTTTTATTTTTTTTTATTACTATTTATTATTATTATTTTTTTTTTTGCAAAAGGTAAATTTATATTAATCACAAACATGCTTACAAGTAATAAACACAAGACTGTTTGAACATGCTCAATCAACATACAAACAGACATTCTAAAGCTTGACAAATATCAGATACAACTATACCATAACTCAGACAAGCTATCTATCTCTGATACATCAAGAAGCCTCAACTGCATAGTCAATACTTCATCAGTATATTCACTCATGTATACACCTTTAAAGCATCAAGACCATAGCTTCATAACTACATTTTCAATCCACCCTTACCTAAGATCATTCAACCATCATTCACAATGACCAAAAGGAAAGAAGGAGAGGCATCATTATGTAAACTATATAACTCTAATTGATATCAACCTATATGAAGAAATCGAAATTTTAAACATTTTCCTACATCTTGAAAAAACAAACATACTCGCTATGAATAAAATAAAAAACGTGATACTAAATCTTTTTTATTTTTTTTATCTCTAATAAAGAGATTACACATTGTGTAAAAATATCAATAAGGTTATACATTGTATAAAATGTTAGTTTTGTGTACCGTTAAAGTAGTTCAATTATTTGATCCTTTAACTTTTTAAGGCAATTGCTAATAATAATATCTCGTGCATGCATAAAGTTTTACATAAATTTTTCATTATTATAATATTGATTAATATTCATATATTTCTCAAAAATCTCTTATTATGTAATAGATATCACGAAATTTGATTTAATCGGTTGTGCATTATTTCTAACAGAATAATTCCCGTTACTAAACAAAGTATGGAATACTAAACATAGTGAAAGGGAACCTTGTTAACGCGATCCTATAATTCTGGACCAAAGGAGAGATTCCTTTTTTCTTAAATGTAAATTTATTAAAAAAGAAAGCCATAAAAAAGGTAAGTGTTACATGAGTACAACCGTTCAACAGAAATAACATCAAAACATAACATAAAGGCATTGGACATTTCCCAGGCTTAATTACATACCAGAATACATAAAAATACAAGACTAGACAATCTAAGTGCATAATGTAACATACTCTGAATACATCATATAAGAACTGGAATCAACCAGAACCCAATGAAACATCACCATACATTACACCACACACAAGGCAATTGACTTGTATGATACATATAAAATAAACTCAGAACAATAACATCTAGAAACCAATGCATACACAACTCATCAGCCATCCATACAGCCTTCAGAAGAGAAGCCACCATTACACCTTCATGAAACCAACCAGAAAAGAACCAAAGTGGGATTGTCTCCTTAAAAAACTATTCCAAGTAAAACCTCAAGGGCAAAACCAAGGAATAGGAAAAAGAGTACAACTCCCCAGTATAATAACCCATAAATAACAACTTGGATATGGCAATGACACAAACATAAAACCCCTGCTGACAACTAGGCAAAAAGACTAAGTCTCCTCAAGCTCTTACTGATTACCATAGCTTAGGTCATAATCTCTATAAAGGATACTTCTATCAATAGGCAATTTCCAAATCATCTAAGCTTTAATCACCTCATTAGACAACTTAATAGTAAGACCCCTGATGTTAAGCCTAATAGTATCCACAATGTAATTAAATAAGCACTCAACACTCCTCTCTTTTTGTTGATAAATTCTAAAATTTCTCTCTTGCCAGACAAAATAGATAGCTGCCCCAAAAACCAATCTCTGAATCACACTCCAAAGGAGAGATTTCGAGAGGGTGTAATGCTTCCTTTGTAACTTTAGTTCCTAAGGTAAGTGATCTCATCCGGGTTTGGTGACTATCACCCAATTAGTTTGATTAGATTCTATTAAAAATATTGCAAAGTTGTTAGCCGATAGAATTAAAGTGGTGGTGGATGAACAAGTAGGCGAAGTTCAAAACACGTTTATAAAGGGAAGATAGATTTTGGACGGCGTGCTGATTGCAAACGTGACAGTGGAGTATATTTAGAAAGAAACAAAGAAATGTTTGTTATTTAAGGTAGATTTTGAAAAGGCATATGACAACGTAAAATTGGACTTCTATTAGATGTGCTAAGAAATATGGGGTTCGGAAACATGTGTAGATGGATTGAATCATTCTTATCTTCAGCGGCTATTTCAGTGTTGGACCGTTGGTAAATGGTTCACCCACTAAAGAATTTAACAGGTGGAGGGGGTAAGACAGGGTGATCAACTGTCACCATTTTTGTTTATTCTTGTGGTTGAAGGGTTAAATGTAATTACGCAAAAAGCACTTGATAAGGGTATCATCAAAGGTGTTGAGATTGGTAATGAGGGTATTAATATTACGCATCCCAATATGCTGATGATGTTATATTTTTTTGCGATTGGAGTAAATACAATGTAAAGAACCTTATGTGTGTCCTCATAATCTTTGAAAATCTCTCAGGTTTTAATGTCAATTTGAGCAAAAGTAAGGTGTATGGTCTTGGTGTGTCTAGTGGTGTTGTAGAGGAAATGGCTTGAGTTATAAAGTGTAGTAAATGGCAACTCCCCTTAACTTATTTAGGTCTTCCTAACGGGGTAAGTATGAGAAAGGAGTCGGCATGGAGACCAATGATCGAGAAGTTCAAAAAGCGATTAACATATTGGAAGGCTAAAACAATGTCATTCAAACGGAGGCTGACCTTGGTTTAAAAGTGAGATTTCTTTTGGGTGGGATTGCGGAGTGTAAAAAAGTGGCTTTGGTTAAATGGGATATTGTTCTTGCTTCTTACAATTCAGGTGGGTTAAACATTAGGTCTTTGAAAGCTAAAAACTGGGCGCTTGTCAAGAAATGGTGGTAGAGATTTAAGACTAATCACGAGGCTTTGTAGTTCAGGGTAGTGAAGAGTATCCATGAGGCAGATGGTGGGATGAAGGGTAGGGATGGGAGTAGTTCGATTAGTGAAAGGGTGTGGGGGGATATTGTGAAGGTTGTAAACGGGATGGATCAGATAGGCATTGATTCGTTTCATCTAAAAGTAGGGGATGAGGCTTCTATTTCCTTTTGGAATGATGTGTAGGTTGGTGATAATAAGCTTTGTGATAGATTCCGTAGGCTATATCATTTGGAGAGTTATAAGGATATGATGGTAGCGAATCAAGGTAGGTGGAATGGTGAGAGGTGGGAATGGGTGTAGGAGTGGTCGCGGGAGCCAAGAAGGAGGGGTCAGGGAGAGATGGAACTGGGGTCTTAATGAAAAAGGAGTTTTCTCGATCAAAGCATTATCTTGTTTAGTTGAAGAAAAATGCGATCTAGATGGTGGTCATGTTATTACTACGTTACGGAATAAAATTGCTACAAAAAAATATTAATGTGTTCGTGTGGAGAGTTTTACGTGGTAGATTACTGGTGCGGGTAGCATTGATATTCCTTGTATCTTATGTCCAATGTGTGTTCATGCTTTGGAGTCCATTGATCATGCGTTAGTATTTTGCAGTACATTTATGAGCATTTGGTCCACGATTTTTGAGAGGGGGAATTGCTGGAATGTGAATGCTTTTACTACTAGGGACATGTTTCAACATAATAGTGGCAATTTAGTCCCATTAAGTAGTATGGTTTTGTAGCAAACGGTTGTTTGGATTATCGGGTACTTTGTGTTTTCGGTAAAATGGTTGAATCGGTGGCAAATGTTGTCCAAGAAATTCATGTGAGAAGTTTCGAGTGGATTAAAAGGAGATCGATGAAGAGTAATTTGATTTGGGAACATTGGTAGAAAAGCCCCAGTTCGTGTGGCAAATCCTGTCAAGTGGTTGATGGCACAGGTAATTGATACGTGGGCGAGTCCAAAGCATTCTTTTCGTGATGGTTTTTGGTTGTTCAATAGGTTATGAGGCCTACATAGATTTTGTGACACATAGTGATTCTTTTTACTGTCATAGTAGATGTTTTTTGGATTTTATAGTGGTTTTAGAAGTTTATTCTGGTCATCTCGTTGGTTTATTTTTTTCCTTTTGGCCACCGGTCTTATTTGTGGTATTTTGATTTGGTCTTCATGTATAAGTTACTCTATGATTGTGTTGTTTGCCCTTTCTGGTATTTTATTTCAATATATGCCTTTCTGAAAAAAAGAAAACACACCGAAACAAATTAATAGATCATAAATCTCATTTTTGCAAATTGTTCTGTACCTCGATATAAATTATGTCGTCCGTATTTCACACCTCTCAATATCATCGTATAATATTTTGCAACGTGTCCACCAATCATAACTGTCATTATTACGTCGAGTAGCGATTTTTGTCTAGATACAAACCTTCATTCACAACCGTTAGATCGCACACTCATCACAAGGACAAAATCGTCATTTCATGCACACTAACATTCTATAAATACCTTTTCCTTTATCATAGCACAAAAATTGCGAAAACAAATATTGATACACAATTTTCTTTTCTACTTTAGGGAATGCAGAGAGATGATTGTAGACTCGCGGCTGTTTAACCGTGGTAGAACCCAACAACCAATCGGCGGCAGAACGTGCCACCGTAAGCACGTAGAAGACGGGTGAACTATATTCACCCGTGGCAACCCGTCACACTTTTAGTATCATTTTCACTTTCTTTTTTTCAGAAAGCCAAATATTCACACACCTATCGTACGTTTTATAACATTTCCTAGTACAATTATTTCCTTTTACTTAAATTTGAACCCGCAACCTTTTAAGATGTCTTCAGAAGATAGAACCAATGGTGTGCTCAACGGCAAATACGAGCTCGGCCGTCAGCTAGGCCACGGTACATTTGCGAAAGTGTACCATGCGAAAAACGTGCATACCGGTAAAAGTGTAGCAATGAAAATTGTTGGCAAAGAAAAGGTTATAAAAGTCGGAATGATGGACCAGATCAAGCGCGAGATCTCGGTTATGAAGATGGTACGACATCCAAATATAGTCGAACTATACGAGGTGATGGCGAGTAAATCCAAGATTTATTTCGCGATGGAGCTTGTGAGAGGCGGAGAGTTGTTTTCGAAAATAGCTAAAGGCAGACTTCGCGAAGAAGTTGCTAGAAGCTATTTTCAACAGCTGATTTCAGCTGTTGATTTTTGTCATAGTCGCGGTGTGTACCACCGCGACTTGAAGCCAGAAAACCTCTTACTTGATGAAGAAGGTAACTTAAAGGTTACAGATTTCGGTCTAAGCGCGTTTTGTGACCATCTTAGACAAGATGGCTTGCTACACACAACTTGTGGTACTCCTGCTTATGTTGCACCAGAAATAATAGGAAAAAAAGGTTATGATGGCGCTAAGGCGGATATTTGGTCATGTGGAGTCATTCTGTACGTTCTTCTAGCGGGGTTCTTACCATTTCAAGACGAAAACATTGTAGCCATGTATCGGAAGATCTACCGGGGCGACTTCAAGTGCCCGCCCTGGTTCTCATCCGATGCGCGAAAACTAATCACTAAACTCCTAGATCCGAACCCTAGTACCCGAATATCAATCTCCAAAATCATGGAGTCTAGCTGGTTCAAGAAAACTGCACCAAAGAAGAATGCTAACTTTTTAATCGAAGACGAGGGCGGACAAGTACAATCTAAAGGTATTGAATCGAAAACCCTAAACGCGTTTCACATAATTTCCTTATCCGAAGGGTTCGACTTATCTCCCTTATTCGAAGAGAAAAAGAGAGAAGAAAAAGAAGAAATGAGATTTGCAACAACCGAGTCAGCTACAACGGTCATGTCGAAGCTAGAAGAAGTTGCGAAATCGGGTAAATTTAGTGTGAAAAAAAGTGGGGACGAAAGTAGTCTAAGGTTACAAGGAAATGAAGCGGGAAGAAAAGGAAAGCTAGGTATCGCGGCCGAGTTATTCGCAGTCACGCCTTCGTTTTTAGTTGTTGAAGTTAAGAAATCGAGTGGCGATACATTGGAGTATAATCAGTTCTGTAGTAACGAGCTCCGGCCAGCGCTCAGGGATATCGTGTGGCGCTCTGCGGCCGGACACTCGTTTCCGGCTTGAACTAAATCATTGATTTCAAGTTTGTTGTTATGTTTTTGTAAAGTTGTTATTAAATGTGTCATGTGGTTTCTGTTTTGTTTTTAAAAATTATGTCTTGGAATCGTTGTTCATGTGACTTTGAGATCATTTTCGGTTTTTTTGAATTTTTGTATATCCTTTATGTATTTTTTTAATGATCATGGTTGTTTTGTTTTGTCGTGTAATATAACTTGATTGGTTTCTTTTTGATAAAGTTCTCTAAAAGAATTATGTGATTGAACCTTTAGAAAAGATTTCGTATATAAAAATTTGAAAATCGTATGAACGTGATACAGGATCAGACATCCTACCCCAATGTTTTATATAATAAAAAAAATTGTGTTATTTTAGAATGATTTTAACAAAACAATCTTATAAGAAAAAATTATATATCACATTGCTCAATTTTGATACGTGACAAAATCAAGCAATGTAATTAAAAAATAGAAGTTCAAAATTAGCTTTAATTTAATCAAGTAATGAGAAATTTTGTTTTCCCAACAAATTATGTATATAAATCAACATGTTAAATGTGATAAAAAGAACTTTTTTTAAAGAAAAAAGTTAATTATGCAAACTTTACTGGCAAGTAAGGGCTCTCATCGGGCGAAAACCGGACCGGACCGAGAAAAACCAGACCGGACCGAGACCGGACCGAATGTGGTCAGTCCGGTCTCGGTCCAAATAGGCTAAATGTCCAGTTTTTAAGCCGGACCGGACCGAGCCGGACCGAGACTGAAATTATGAAAAACCCTAGACCGAGACCGAACCGAATGCGGTCGGTCCGGTCTCGCTCCGGTCCAGTCCGTTCGGTTTTGTCTGTCGGTCCGATCCGTCCGGTACGCGTTTGCTCACCCTACTGGCAAGATATAAAATTAAAAAACAAACAAATTTCACAACCACCCATGTAATTGTGGACATGTCCAAAGAACAGAAGAAGCAAACATTTAACATTGATAAAAAAAAAAAAAGAAAAAAAAAATATATATCTTTTATATAATAAAACAAAACCCCTATTGGGAATTTTTCATTTCAAAAAAATTGGAACCATACCTTATTTAGTAATAATTTTATTT
>LBNU01009268.1:210904-240066 GCA_014162995.1 Artemisia annua | reverse complement strand
AAATTAACAGGTTCGGGTTGAGCAAAATAGATTTCAGGTCAGGTTTGGGTCGACATATCTAACCCGTTTATTAAACAGGTCAGGTTCGGGTTGAGAATAATATAAACGGGTCGACCCACCAACCCGTTTAAGATTTTTTTTAAATAAAAAATTATTTATATTTAATTATACAGGTTAAATGTGTTAAAGGGGTCGACTTGCTAACCGTTTAACCCGTTTAACTCGTGTAAGGTTCTAACTTTTGTATATAAAACGGGTTAAATGGGTCAACCCGAAACCCGTTAACCTATTTAACCCGTCAACTCTCAAGTATATATACGGGTTAATCGGTCAGGTTCAGGTTACGTGTAAACAGGTTAGAGTTGACGTAGTTGACCCGATGATTTAAATGGGTCAGGTTTGGGTTGGGGTTTTCTGACCCGCCAACCTGACAACCCGAACCCGCCAACCCGAACCCGACCCGAATTGCCACCCCTAAGTTCAAGACGTTAATTGACGCAAAATCTTCTACACTAATTACCACCAGGATACTAACAAGCTCAGATGTCAACTGACACAGGACATGTATAAGCAAATTTAAATAAACCCTAATCCAAGAGTGATAAACGAGGGGCTCATCAAGGGATAAAACCTTAACACGAGATAAAACTCTATAACACAAGTTTATTAATAATCCAAAAGTTAATTATGATGATAATGAGCCATATATTTATAGAGAAATAAAACGTGTAGATAAAGAAACCTAATTATTGTAAAAGACTAATTCCTAAACAATAATTATCCTAAAAATGAATTAAGTAAATAAAAGAACATTCTGGAATTGATCTCTCTACAGCGTAGAGAAGAGGTTCCTTCTACGGCATAGACAAACTAAGAAAACAACAAAAATACATCGTGGTGTATACGGTGTAGACAATGCCTTGGCCCTACTTAAAAGAATGCATAATCTACTATAAAATCACAATAACGAAATTTCATTAAGATTTATGTCTATATATTCCCCGTGCGTGCACGAGCAAACTAGTAAACGTTAGATTTAAGATAAATCTGAGTCAGAAGACTCGTTTTTTTTCGGGGCTATCAGTACTGGAAAAAGACTTATTATTTTACCAGTTTATAGTCCATGTAACGGTTTCAAGAAATGTGTGTATGAATGTTGAATTGTTAGTTCAATTTTTCAAGATGACAAGAAAAGACTTGTATGGTAGTTAAGTATAGACATATGGAGTGTTTGAAGTCAATTGAGATGGAGTTCAATGAAAGGTTATTAATCTGTATGGTAGTTAAGTATAGACATACGTACATGTTAGTATTTCGGTTGCTGTTAAATCAACTTGCTGTAGTCTCACTGTGATCATATGTATGTTTCTTAAAGTCCTAATCGAAATAGATGTACTAGTGGGCACAGTCTTTTTCGCTCACCACATCGATATGACTCGATTGTGAGTCATTCATTGGATGTCGAAATAAAGGTTGGTGGGTCATGATCGATCAACTTATCGAGGTAATGATAAATCCCCTTCCCCAACGGTCGACATTGTAGTCATTTGGACTAGTTAATAATGCAAAGACTTCAATTCTCATTTCTACTTATCTGATCTTGAATGAATGGTATATTAAAAAAAAGTACAATAAAGTCGTATGAAAAAAATGAAACGATGGTTATGGTGGGGCAACTATTTCGACAAGAGATGTTGTCATTTTAGCTTTCAGATAAAGTTTTATGAAAAGCAACTTAATAATTTACATTAGGGTCAGATAGCTATATAATGAAGTTGCATGACAAGACTAGCCAATAAACCAATTTCTCAAGATTATCATATTTTAGAGATTTTGAACAAAAAAAAGTGATAATTATAGATGAGCTTAGACTAAGCTTGTAAATCTATACATTAAATTAATAATTACCCAAGTTAATTATATAAAGGTTATAGATATAACCACTACTACAAAATAAAGCTAAAGCAACACCAATAAAGTGTTGTATCATGTCTTAAAAATGTTGCTTTATGCTTAATGCGACACTTTATCAAGTGCTCCATTATGTAACGTCGCCTTAGGTATAAGTGACACTTTTTACTGGAATAAGCAGCACTTTTTGAAATTGTTGCACTTGTTTAGCAAGTGCAATGCTTTGGAATGCGACACTTTTTTTACTCTAGCGCAACACTTTGTGCTCTCAAACGCAACACTTTTTTCCTCAAAAGCAACACCTTGTACATTCAAATGCAACACATTTTACACCCAAAAGCAACACTTTTTAGAATCAAATACAACATTACTTAGAGATGAGTGCAACACTCTTTGCATCATCGTGCAACACTTTTTAATTTAGTACAGCTAAATATTGTAGTAAATATGTGACACTTTGATCCATGAAGTGCAACACTTTCTCTTGATTTTTAACACCACTTTTTGACATATTTGTAACCCCTGCATTTGATGTAATACAAATATGCTACGCATGTCATATCTGGATATAAGGTGTAATAGATTAGAATTTTCCATTCCATCGTAGCAATTACAAAATTACATAGCTAATAAGTTGTATATTGTACCCTGACAAATAAAAGAACTAACATAAATTGTCTGATCTTAAGAAAAAAGAGTTATCAAATTACAATCCTAAGAATTCTTGACGTCTTCTTTGCAAATCTCCACTCGCGACTTGATGCAGGCCAAAGCAACGCGTAGCCTGGTCATATTAAAATGATAAATAATACAGTTAGTTTTTTCCTTCATTACGTGAAAAAATAGCAAGCTACCATTAGTAAAACAATTATGCATATCCGACAAAATTTGCTCTAAATATATGTCATGCCATATCATTAGCATTTAAGAAACGACTATCATTCCAAAAATAAGTTCAAAAAATAACATCCGAGAAGGTTCATTGCTAAATCGAAATATCAAGAAGAATACGTACTAGCAATTTAGTGTTTACAATGTTGTTATTATCTAAATGTAGCCACATAAAGCATATTTAAAATAAAATTAAAATATAGAAGTACCCAACACCTTTTCAATATCACATACGACACCGTATTGTTGGTAAAAATTTTAGGTTGAAAACGGGCACGTTGGATTTGGTCATATCATAAGTTGGAGCATGTTCGGGTCAAACTAGTTTGTGTCAAAAGCAGATCCTATAAAATAGTCCAATAGTTTGGGCCACACGGGTCAGTTTGTCCCTCTACTTAGTTTGTTTTCTTCTCAGCTTCATAGTGTCAAATAATCCAAACATAACAAAATTAGCCTAATATCAGCAGATAGCGAAACTACAACATGTAATCTTTATAGTCTCATTAACTCTACTACATATGAAAGTTACTTAGACTATTGCAACATGTGGTAATCCTTACCTTGCACCAAACACTAACTAAAACTCTTACTCTCGACCTACTTGAGGAGGTGATTTTTCTGGAGCATAGCATCTTAGACCAACTTGTTTCTCAAGTCATGAATTTCGTTACGTACTGAAGTATCTGAGCTCCAAATCTTTCATGTTCATGTGCTAGACCAACTTGTTTCTCCAGTGTACGATCCTCTGCAATAATTCAACAAGCTTGTCGAGCATGTTTGTCCAATAATCATCCACAAAGGCATGCTATCAGATCTTACACTTGTTGGAGACGGTACTTCTCCATGAAACCCCCATATTTAGTAGCTATCCTCAATTATTTTACATCCTTTGTGAAGACCACAAATTTGACCTCCTCTGGCCACCTTAACACATACAAAAGGTTCTAGCAATTTATAACTGTGAACACTAGCCAAGTAAAAGTTTACTTTAGCATTCGGCATCTCCATTCAATTTTCGACCTAAAATGTCAATCTAATCATCTACATCATCCATAACTAATTTACACGCACCTTCGTTAAATACATCTAAAATGATAGCCATGAAAACCACTGATAAAAATATCAAAGCTAAACTAATTACATTGTCTATATACTTCAGGACTTTAGAAACACGGGGCACATTAGAGACTGGATGTATTTGCCTAGATGGTTGTCTGAGTTTGAAATTAGAATTATTGACTTCCTTAATATATTTGAGACATAAATGTTCAGAGAGTTTTAAAGTTAATTTGTTTTAGGTGTTGTGGAAAATGCTAAATCAATATTACTGATTATGACACGAGTAGTTTATGTATCCGAAACAAATCCATATATGCACAAAAACATTAGAAGCACAAGTTTACAACTAAATAGCTATACATGCATATATTTAAAATAAATACGATGATTAACTTTCAAAAGTCAAAATCATTAAACTTGGGCTATGCATAAAGGAAACAAAATTTGCCACATTTCAACAACATAACCCGGCCAAATTCATATAATTTAGCAATGCTACTAATTTCAATGAACATACTAAACTTCTTGTTGATATTTGTATTTAATTTCACATAAACGATATGTAATCTAATTACCTAGAGGATGGTGAAGCCAGCAATTTTAAGAAAAATACATGAACTGCCTAAACTAAATTACCATAGTATTGAATGAAAAAACTATATAATTCAATACAATTAAACAAAATATCATATAATTTGTATGAAAATATTAATTAACAAATAGAATTCCATTTTGCCCAAATTGATAAACTAAACCTAATAGGGAAGTTTACGGTGTAACCTGTGATGCCGACAAAGACGATGCTTGGTGAGTGTATCCGTAAAAATTGAAGGCTGGGGTGATGCACGACTGATGGAGTGCCGGTGTAATGACAAACAAACTGCAAACACAACGACGTTTCTTATTACGGTTTTGCTAATCAATTAAAGGGACGGATTTAAGGGGTTTTGAGTGGACGAGGGTGTACCTGGCAGTTGTTGCCCAACATTCATTGTTTACAATTTTCATTTGATAGATACGGAGTATGGTTTTTCATACGAGGCTTTTCGAGGTGTGCTACATGCACATAAAATTTTCACAAAAAACTATCACTCGCTGACGTGTCAGCGTCAGCTGGTGATTGGACCAATCACCCGCTGACACGTCAGCGAGTGGAAGTTTTTTGTGGAAATTTTATGTGGATGTAGCAAAATCCTTTTCATATTACTTAAGGAGTTAATGAAAATATGGGTACGAGTTTATTAATTTATTATATAAATAACTATATGTGCATAATAACGAAATTTTATAGCGAAAGATAACTTTAGTCATAAAAAAAATTTATGAGTTATAAACGAAAAATGATAAAGTTTGAGAACTCGAGAATTAAAAATATTGTTTTGAAACTCGGTTTGACCCTGGTGGTTCAACCGGTTGAACCCTTCCGGTCGAATATAAACCAGGTCAACCTGATGGGTTGGGCCAGAAAAACGGGTCAAATTAAAACGAGTCAACCCGCCGGATTTGAAGTGTCCTGGGTCAACCGGTTTTCGATGTGTATTAATAGTTTCCTTTTGAAACATATGTATATTAACGGTTGAAATTGCTCATAATTAATTGTTTCAACATTTACTTTTTAATTTTTTCCTCATTTCACATTCTTCGCTTTTCACTTTAACAATTTATATTTTATAGATAGTATAGATATTTTTATAAGGTTGTCATGGTACATGGTTTAAAGTTATAAAAAGTTTTACATAATTTCATACAAAAATTTAACAACACTGTATATGCATGGGGCTTCTAACTAAAAACTTCTTGCTCTATTTGTACTTTTGTAGTGCCTAGAGGTGAGTTCAATAAAGGTAAACGAAAGATCAAAGAATCAAATGGACAAATACTGGCTATTCATTTTTCATCTAAATAACAAAACTCACTTTTCACATTTCTTTTGAAATAAGATATACAAACGGTAAATCATTAAGCGACAAAAAATACACTATAACAAGAATTTTTATCTTTCATTAGACGGACATTTCGATATACTTTCGATTCTTTTTTTTTCTTTTCTTTGGGTATTATATTTTAGACAATACGAAATCACATACGATACTTTAGTGTGTCAATTTCAACACTCATAAAGAAAACTCAAATAAAAAGTTCGTCGAAATTATATAAAAATGCCACTCTAATGAAATCTGAAAGAATGATAGTAAGATAGATGATTTGTAAGGGGGGATAATTAAAAACCTCAATCATAATCAGGAGAACTATCACCCGAATCATTCCTAACATGGATGGAGGTCTCACCAGCATCAGGGATATCAGAGGTACCAATATCAAACATTCTCTTCATGCGGACAAATGAAACCACATCTTCTTCTTGTTCTTCCTCCTCTTGCTCAACATGAGCCAAGGTCACCCTTTCACTCGATTGATTGTGGGGAATATTAAAATATGGCATCGAAGTGATAAACTGCACACGAGGAGCCTCGACAGTTGGCTCTAGAGTCACATTTAGACCTAGGCCCCTAGAAGTCCCAACTTTTCCACTCGACTGGGTGACGGGAGGGCACAGTTGACTGGTTAACAAGCCGATTGGCCACCTGATCGAGCATCATGCTGACTAGTCGAATGAGTATCTAGTTGGACATTCACCTAACCACGTGAAACACCCTCATCAATAGTGTGTAACCTCACTGTAGAAAATAAGAAATGGGGGGGGGGGTTGAATAGTTTTACCAATTAAAAATTTGTTTTAAAATATTTTGATCGAATTATGTTAATCCTTTTGATGTATGGATATTTATAATTAGATACGAAGAATATTTAATAAGAGTTAGAGTAAGGAAAGATAAAACCGTGACACGAGTATTTATAGTGGTTCAGCTACAAGGTCACATTCTGTAACACCCCGAATCTCGTATAGCAGCGGAAGCTAAACAAGGGTATTACTTCATAACACAAAGTACAAGTACAGAAAACGGCTCTAAAATGAGACGTTTTTTAAAATACATGATCCTTCCAATTTATTCATAATATCATAGTATAGGTCTTATAATGTACATAATAAGTTTAAAACGTTCTCGAATGATAATATGCATAGTCTTCAAAATGTTTGTTCCGTGTGCCTTCACTTGTGTGCCATATATATCACTTCAGTGATCTTGTGATGATGACGAAGCCTAGCAACACATCTCTTCGAGCTTGCAAGTATTCTAAGAAAAATATCGTGATCTCGCCTTAAACAGGAACCTAGAGAACACTAAAAGAAAAGCCACATGGATTATCATTAGATCTGAGGTTAGAGAGGTAAGAATATAGACGATCAAGAAGGTGATAAAACATGAAACACATTTCATCCCGTAGGTTGTGAATCAATGTTTGAGTTTGTTGACAATGGTAGCAAGTTTCATCATGGCTTGGAGGTTGTGATGATCTATCCTCAATCCACATAGATTGATTGAGAGGAAAAAGTGTGTTTGGAGGAGGTAGATTTGGTGGTGGTAAACTTGATGTTGATGGAAGCAAGTTTGAGGTTGAGGGATGTACGGTTGATGTTGGATGATCAATATAAGAGAAGGGGTCAAGTTGATAGTTTAGAATTGGATCGTTTGGATCAATCTCAACTTCATCGGAGGAGTCGGTGGGAGGATGTGTCCTTTTACCTTGAACCATGAATCTCTTAGCACGTCTCTCTGTGAGAGGTTCCATGACGTGATCCGCAAGAAAATGATCATCATTTCTGGGAGAAGGTTGCATTCCACGAACGTGTCTAGCAAGGAGAGTGAGCAACATTGCATAGGGGAGTACCATTTTGTCGGTTTTGAAGACATCGACCATTCTTTTAGAAATGTAGTAAGCGAGGTTAAAAGGTCTTGGTGGATGAGACAATACATCATGTAGACAAGACAAGCATTTGGGTGATCTTTGTTTCCTACTAGACAAATGATGTTTTCTCTAAGAATTTCTTCCCACTTTTTGTAAAGTGGAAACATCTCATAAAACTCCATTTGGAATGGATCTCGATGAATAAGTTCCATGTTGCGGGTGACACGAGTTGGTGCGGTTCTTTCCATAAAGACTGTGTTTCTGACCACAACGGGATCATCAAGATGAGTGTGGTAGACCAGGTTTGAATCAACCAAGGTTGAGCTTAGCAAGATACAATCACTAGAAAACATACAAACGCCTCGACATGGAATACGAAGAATTTTCAAAAACACGGTAAGGGGTAGGACAATGCTTTGATTGTTGATGATAAAGGAAGAGAGAAATTGTTCCATCGTCATTACGAATGATTCGGACACTTTTGTAGAATTCTAGAACGAAAACGGGACAAATTGTTCATCGATTTCAAAGAGACAATCAAAGTTGATTGTGGAGAAGACTTCGGGAATGTTGGTGTCATCAAGGAAAGATTGCTCAAAAAATCGCTATTTCTTCAACAAAAATCCAACACGACTTGATAAAATGGACTACTTGTTAGCACAACGTTCATCCATCCATGTAATAAGATCTTGAAAAACACGAATCCGGTTCACCTTCAAAAAGGGAAAAGAAAAGCGTCTTTGTATAGGTTAAGTTTCTTGTCAGATCTCTTTGCTTTCTCATACAAAGTTTTACTAGAGAAAAACCTATGACCTCCGGCCACCATTTAATCCTCCTATTAACAGTACAACTTTATCAGTTTATTATTATTATTATTATTATTATTATTATTATTATTATTATTATTATTATTATTATTATTATTATTATTATTATTATTATTATTATTATTATTATTATTATTATTATTATTATTATTATTATTTTATTTTTTATTTTTTTTATTTATTTTTATTTATCAACATCACTTTATTAGAAAATAGTAGAATTTACAAGAAGTTAGTGGGGAGCCGAGATACTAACTGGGCTCCCACTCCTCTAGCTATAGAAAAGCTAATCCTACTAAAAATATGAGCTGCAGCACGTGCTCCAATGTCTTGGGTCATCGAGAACTGTCGAACTGTCGATTATTATTATTATTATTATTATTATTATTATTATTATTATTATTATTATTATTATTATTATTATTATTATTATTATTATTATTTTGTCTTTTAGCAGTTTCCGTTTTATATTTTTTTGTCAAAAATTATAATTCTTGTTTAATAATTTTACAATTAAGAAAAAGAAAAAAAAGAAAAGGTACTCCATCATTATCCATTTAAGAGTACCTATCCAACCCTTTTACATAATTACATTTAAACCTAATGTTTATATTTATATTATAGTGTTTTAAAATTTTCAACAAATAATTAACTAAAATTATTCAGCACAAAATTTCAAATAAATTTAAAATTTGATTTAAATTCAACTTCTTTTATTTGATGGTACTACTTAAGAAGAGCCCATGTTTACATAGCCCGCTAAATTCCCCCGCCAAAAATAAGTTCCCCGCCAATTATTCATATACAGTTGACAGACACCACGTCTCTTGATCATGTCCATCCTCAACTACTTACAAACCTCCAAACCATGATAACCCAGCACCACCAGCCTTCTATCCGCGTCACCACTGCTATCACTTGAGATTTGATGATTCTGGGTGGTCGCTCTTCCCAATATACACCCGGTCAAAGTTTGAGTGGACAAACCGACAACAAGGAAGTCATCTACGAGCAAAACAGGGGGTATATCTATCCATTCACCCCTTCTTTTTTGCAAAGCAAATTTCATGTATTGTTTGTCTTTGTTTGCTACTTATGATACACATTTGCAAATTGTGAATGCCAAGTGTATGACGAAATGTCTAAATGGAATATTAGCAATTAATTGTATTATGTGTACATTTATGTCTGCGTTTTATATTGAATGGACTTTAGAGACTGATTTCATCATTAATTGAAAACAGGTTCTTTGATAATGCCAATAATTATTCACATTGAAAAATTATTTTGTTTCAAAATTTACTTAGTATGTACAACACGATACTATACTAAGACCTTAATATATACAAGTAAATACTACTTCAACGGGGAAAGCTAGAAATATATCTTGAAGGTGTTTATATTAGGCTTATTTTACTATAAATATTTGGGCTGTTTGGAATGCTTATTAGAACTGCTTAAATGAGACTACTTTGGTATTTCATACTAAAACTTCAGCTTATAAGGGAATGTATTGTGAATTTGTGATGGCTTATAAAAGCCGGTTATAGGAGTTGTTTGGGATCCCAAACAGTCACTATAAGCAACTTTAATAAGTCATCCGAGACACTCCCTTTAAAAGTTAGAGGGTTTAGTAAGCAATCCCCAAACAGCCCCTTTAAAGTAGTTTGAATAAGCAACCAAACAACCCCATATGCAGTTAGAATAAGCAATACAATAAGCATTGTTATAATAAGTAATACCAAACAGCAACAAATAGGGATAAGTCAGTTACATTTGATTAAGTAATCCCAGGCAACACCTCTATAATAAGTATAACCTTGCTTTTAGCCCAAGCCTATTTTCATTCCAATTACAGTAGTGCTTTACTTTGATTCAGTATTGCTTTACTTTGGCTCATCGAGCAAAATTCCTTTAAACATAACCTTGCTTTCAGCTAAGTAATAGAAGTATAGAACACATCTTGTACCAAACTCGTTCAGCTACTATTGGCACCAGCCCATGAGCCTACACAAATTGACCAAAAGTATAATTAACTTTTCATCAAAACTGGTCTTGATATTTTTGGGCAGGTCAAAAGCAGTTTTTAAGACCTTATTTTATGGAAAAAGGTCTTGATGAGGGGGTCTCTAATCCTCATTTTGTTGTAATGAAAACAGGTAAACATGTACGCTTCAGTTTGTCTCATTCAACTTTGCCACTGTTACTACTTATGCATAAAAAATGATTATATATTTTGGTCCATTGTATCTTGCAAAACATGTAAGCATCAGCATGCTTCATTCAACTTGAACAAACTGAAATCATTCAACTTTACCACTATAAGTTTGCCAAACTAATATCATTTGACTTTACCACTATTCCTGCTCATTCTATATATGAGTTTGGTTTTTGGTTTGCATATAGAAACTTTTGTTTGTTTGCATATATGGACTTTTTTCTATGAATTGTTTGGGCTGCTTATTCATGAATATTTATTTCTACTTAAGAAAGTAGTGAAAAAGCTATGGTCAATTGGGCAAAAGAAGATGGTGCAAGTTACAGCTAAAAAAAGTTTTGCTAGGGTGCGTGAAGAACTAAAGGTAATTATATCTTATTATGCAGCTCTTGATGTAAAATTTGCATATCTATTGAGATTATGTATTTTGTTCGAACATGAATGTTTAACGGGAAATGAGCTAACTAGAAAGGAGTTGTTTCGTGCTTGCTTCTCAAAAGACACATGATTGCAAAAAATGTTGAAGCTACAAATGCAATTTATGGAGCGTGATGACTTGAGGCAATTCACTTCTACTTTATTTCTTGTTGCTGCATTTTTGGCTACCATATTTGCATTTTGAATACTGTATTTGCAATTTGGCTACTGTATTTGCATTTTGGCTACTGTAGTTGTAATGGAAGTGACTACTGTAATGCTACTCATTATGTTGCTATGGAACTTGTGCTTTGCATTTTGGCTGCTCATTTATTTAAGTAGCAGCTACAATAATTGCTATGCAGCTTGTGCTTTGCATTTTATTGCTAGTGTATTTGCATTTTGGCCATTGTTACCACCGTTTGCCGCCGCCTTTACAGTAACAACGATTGCCACCATCATGAGCCAAAACCACCACCTCCAACTAGATCTGGTCGTCACAGCCGCATCACATCACTTTGTTCATCACATTCGTATCACGTCAACTTTGGTCATCACCGTCGAATGCTTATACCCGTTGATCAAATATATCAACTTTGGTCACCTAGAAGGTCGCATAGGTCTCCTAGACATGAAACTTTTCAATCGCCTAGAAGGTCGCATAGGTGACATTTGTACTTTTCAGTAGGATTTGTAAGAAATTCAGTTGCCTAGCAGGTTGCGCGAACACATCAATTTGACACCTGGAATGAAGCTAATGAATAATGTGTCAATAGTTTTTTTTTTTTTTTTTTTTTTTTTTTTTTTTTTTTTTTTTTTTTTTATTATTATTATTATTATTATTATTATTTTTTATTTAAAGAAAACATAGGCAACGTTCAATTTGTAAGATAGCATTATAAGTGGTTCATTTAAAAAATTCTCTCCTTAAAAGTGTGATACTAAATGACAATTATACCCGTCGATAGACATTGTTGTCGTATGTTAAAAGTCCAAAATACTGAGTGCATTAATATACATGAGGGAGATTCTTAAAAATGTTCAGGATCAAAATCATTAAAAGCAAGGCATCTTAATTAGTGTCCTAGCATTGATCTAAAAGGTATGTAAATGCAACACTTTCTGAAATGTTATACAACACTTTTTACGATGATGCCTGATTGAATACGATTTGTAGCACTTGAAACCAAAGTGTTGTACTTTTCCTTTAAGAAAACGCAACATTTTTTATAAAGTGTTGTATTTTACAATAAAATATGCAACACTCAAAAAAATAGTGTTGCGTTAGATACTTAAATGCAACACTTATTTAGTAAATTGTTGCTTTATTATTATTGAAGTGTATAAGGCAACAATCTTTATAAGTGTTGCTTCTAAAATGCTCACATTTAATTTTCTTTTAAAATTTTATCAAACATGTTTATATCATCATATAAAGTGGTTTACGGGTTTACGGCATTAATACGAAAAAAAATCGTCTACTTTAATAATTCATCAACATAAAATTAGTGATTTTTTGTTTTCTTTTTTTTTTAATTGGATCTATCATGCAGACATAACAATCTTAATAGTGGGGCTAATGCGGTTCGAGATCTACCTTTAAGCACAGAGAAAATTTGAAAATCACCTTTAGAGTATCACCAAAATTTATAAGAAGATAACTAATAATAAAAGAGTATGATGATTAAATATATTACGCATATCACCAAAATTTATCATGTAGCATACCGCATACGTACTCTTAATTAATACATAAATAGAGTATGATGAACAAATAACATACGCATTATGATTTACGTACCTTTTGTAACTGTAACGGTGCATGGTCCTCTTAATTTTATTGTCATGAATATCAAACTCAAGAGCTATATATAAAACTATGCTATTAGTAAACTGCTAAAATTAAATATTGGTACAAGCATACCTTTTGCAAGAATTGTAGCGATCCTTCATAACGGATTAACGGCTGTCATCTTTTGATAGTAAATAATTCAATATGTACGGAAATCTTGAAAAAATATGTAGAGCGTGCTGATAACGTGTTGTGAACAAGAATTGATGGAATGAATATTCTTCTTATTGATCAATAATGTCAGAGATACAATGGGGTATATAAAGATAAACAATAGGGTAAAAACCCTAATAGCTAACTGGGTCGTGGGCCTCTTATGGGTTATATGGACATCCACTAATAATTATCCATAACAAGACCCATTATTTTTATGTTAGACCCATTATTTTAGCTAAGTTTTTTCAATAACTAGTTATACGACAAATATGAATATCCGAAATTTGTGATGATTGTTTTATGTTAGACCCATTATTTTAGCTAAGTTTTTTCAATTCGGATATCCGAAATTTCTGATAACAGTTTTATATATCCGAATATCCAAATATCTTAATTTTTGGAAAACATTTTGAGTTCCAAAACTGATATTTCAAAAAACCCAACTTTTTAATAAATTTTATTAATATTTCGGTTTCTGATATCCGAATACGAATATTTTTTGAACACCCACAACTTAAATCAAGAAACTAAGTTGAATATTTTGTCGATAAATAATAAGATCACATGACACGTAGCAGGAAACACAGAAGTGACTTACAATGGTATTTTGCATTTCGGCTTCACTAGCAGGAAACACAGAAGAAGGGTCGGTTTAATGCCACTTGTGCCATCTCAACGATTTGTAGAAATAACAATGATGGTTGTTACCGCGCTTCGCTGCCGGGATTAAGCAGCTAACACATTATGATGGTACAATTATATACACACATGGTCACCAATAAATGAGACTTTTAGTTAACGAATACTTAATAATAAGCAAAATGAATATATTTAATTATCCGAGCTACAATTCTAAACATTACCACACACACATATATATTATCTATTAAAAATAGATCTTTAAACTTCATATTAAAAATTTCATATGAATAGGTCCAATCACCGGTTAAAGTCAATAGAAAAATAATGATTCACTATTCCAAATATTGATTCACATCCAGAAGTTAAAAATCTCAAAAGCATAAAATGAAACAAATAACTACATGTCATTGGAATCCTGTGATCCTCACATGTTTTTTGTAGAAGTAACATTTATTCTGANTTTGTTTTTTATAGGAAAATGATTCAGAGACCTACAACTTGTGCCTAATTGTGTGCCTAACATATGTGGAGCTACCTCATTGGATTGTGAAGTAGTGGGCCCTGTTGTTACAACCAATGAAGTAGTGACATGCAATTTTAGGCATAAAATTAGGCTTAAAATTAGGTCTCCCAATCACTACTCTTTTATATAAAAACGTTTGTGACTTGTGAGTTTTTAGCAGGTATTTGTAAACAAATAAAAAAGAGACGCCCACATCTCTATTTTAACTACGTAGTAATAGACACTTCTTTACCACTTCTAATTAATTTTCCTAAAATAACAATTAACAACGTGTACACTAGCTTTTGAAACAAATATTATAATAGATGACTAGTTATAATACCCGCGCACGCGCGGGGTTTTTTCTAAAATTTTTAATAATATATTGTTATCTATTAAAAAACAAATAGCTTATGTATATGATAATTTTCATAGACATGGTTATCTTTATGTATAAAGTTTAATTAGCTTCCGCATATTGTGTTTGTATATCGATAATTATTGTTTTATAATTATGTTTATGTTTGTGTATAGGGGAATAGCTTAATTTTAACGTGTCATAAATGGTTTACTTGATGGATTAGAAATAAGAAATCTTTTTATTACGGATAGTTAAAATGGGTCATCAAGAGAGTTCTTTTTCATATAATACAATGGCATATTAGCCGGCCATATATCATTGAATGCCTCACTGGCTCACTGTAACATTTCACCTGTTAAAGTAAACAACACGTTATACACTTTCAGTTAAACAACAAAACACAACATATTAGATCTAATATGTGACATTACATCTCAAATATATGCTCCATGTTATATTCTCTTTATCAATAATGAGTGTAAAAAGCACAACAAAGATACCCTTTGGTCTTTAAGGCGAGCAACATGAATTTCATCCTCATTGTCTTCACATGCCTAACATGATCCTCAGTATTAAGTCTTTAAAAACAAAATAACTAATAACCACCTAAAAAATTATGGATAAATGTTAACTCTTTCATCCAAATCACCAAGCTATTTACATAAAAGAACCATTTGTTCCTTGACTTTTTTTTTTTTTTTTTTTTTTTTTTTCAAGTAAGATATAAACCACCTGTTGAGCCATCAATCTATTTGTCACATATACGAAAAACTGAATGACTGTAGTTAGCAGACAAGCTCAAAACAACTAAGATTGTTATCAGCAACTTGATTCTTGTATAGTGGTTTCTGAAGCATGTCTCTACCAGGAAACACAATAATACTCTTGCTTTTCATAGCTTCTCTATTAGATTTTTGAAGAGGCTTGAACCCAAATACTTTGGTCCATGTATCAAAAAGTTCAGGGATCGCAGGAATCACCAGCTCTTCTACGTCAAGAGAGAGCCAAGAGCATGCATAAAAAAAATTCAAATCATTAATGACACTTGACACATTAACGCTATAATATTTGATTATTTAATGTGAAATTACTTTTTTATTCTTTAGGTCATTATAAGTGCTACTGGAATGCCAACATACGCAATATAAACGAATCATATCTGAGATTCTAAGGATTCAAATATTCAGATACACTACACAATCCTAGCATCAATCCAAATATACCATTCACTTTCCTAATTTTTAAACCAAGCCTTCTATATGATCCACCCTGATCACAATGAGCTAGCTGAGTATGAAAAGTACGATATCACATAGTGTCATATGGATCCATGGTAAATATATACGTATAGAAAAAATAAAGAGAGATCAACTTACAACACATGTTGGCATATTATGACATTTTTAGATTTGGATGTTGGAACTGATAATTTGATTATTGCAAAGATTTGCAATAATCAGTTTCTTATAAAAACAACGCACAAAATACAGGTTTCGATACCTTCAATAATCAATCAAATTACCCAAAGATAAGAAATATCATCTATACGCTATTTTATTAACAACACATATTTTTTTTGTAAAGTATACCAAATCAGTTGACATTCTAATTCCTTAAATAGTCAAAACTTGACAAACATTCATAACATACAAATATCTAATAATTAACCGATAAAAACACATTCAAACACTATTTTGATGGTCAGTTTTATAGCAACTGGTTATCCAGTTCTAAGTAATATCACATAACAACTTTCACACACAACTGACAACCCTATATTAGAGTGGTAGACAGAGGATACTAAAGAAAGTACCAAATTATTAATAGTTGTAGGCACTTGAACAAAGGTTTCTAAAGACAAAAAATGGTTTAATTGAAATATTTGCACCAAGAGGTATAGAAAACATACGTCTTCAATCGCATCTAAAAACCGACGACACATCCCTTGACGCCTATACATGTTACAAGTTCCAATAAAAGGAATTTATGCTAACTGATCGATGCCCATGGATCTTGTTATATATAAAAAAGAAAGTTATTATGCCAAATGCTTCAAAAAGAACAGACAGAAAAAGATCGAATGAAAATCATGAAAGAATACCTTATGGATGGTGCTGCAATCAATTCACCATTCCTCTCCAAAATTGCTATATAGAAGCTAGAAAATTTTAACCCAGTGAAGTTTGACCTGACAAGAAATTTCAAGATATCAGACTAATAATAAGTAAAAGAGTTTGCTTAGAATTTATTTATCTATATCGCATTCAAATTGTTGATTTGTTTTATCTATCTACCAGTTCACTTAAAAATATTGATGCTCATTCATCTGTCATAATTAGTACCCAAAAAAAAAAGAAGAAAGCAAATGGATGGTATTCTTATTAAGGTTATATTTCTATTGCAGATAAAACTAACAAATAGCAAGCACGCTATAATCTAATATCTATGCTTTAGATTTGTTTGAGACAATACTTCTCTAGAAAGCTGAGTGATGTTTCAGAGTTTTAAACAGAAATATACACCTTGATTCAAGCTACGATATGCAACTATGCAAGTTTAAAAAAAAAAAAAAAAAAAAAAAAAAAAAAAAAAAAAAAAGAAATTATCCATAATAGAGAATGCAACAGCCAATTTGGAATTGCATAAAACCTTTAAAGGATCATTGAGTGTAGAATCTTGGCTAAGATCAGAACGCTTAAGTAGAGTCATTGGATATCCATCTTTAAGTTCAAACTTGACATCGATATAAGTTTGCTATTGTTCATAGAGCTATAAAAACACAAAGTCTTAGATATACATATTTTCACGTAAAGAATGCAACTGGTTGCCTTTGGTCTTGGTCAATACCGGATCAAAAAGTTTAAAATATATACTTTATTAATACCTAAACCAGCCTGTTAAACCTGTGCGTTCTTCAATAATGCCGCACTTGTCTGAGCGTATTGTTCATAGAGCTATAAAAACACAAAGTCTTGATATACATGTTTTCACGTAAAGAATGCAACTGGTTGCCTTTGGTCTTGGTCAATACCGGATCAAAAAGTTTAAAATATATACTTTATTAATACCTAAACCATCCTGTTAAACCTGTGCATTCTTCAATAACGCCGCACTTGTTTGAGCGTTAATCTTTTTGTAAAATCCACAATATACGTATCCTGCAACTAACAGCAGCAAGGCTACTACTCCCACGACTATTCCTTCGATGGTTGTGCATCATAGTCATGGTTAAACTGACCACCATGAATACGTCATGTGATTTATTCTACATAACAAACATTAAAGCTCAGATGGTTCCAAATTTGCAATATGAAAACATGAAGTAATATATTGTTTATCTGAAGAAGATTTCCAAAGAAAATGATATGCAAATAGGTATTGAACAACAGCAACAACAGAACCTCTCATTCCAATATTATGTTCATATAAAATTGCCCTTTTTGTCACTATTGTTTATGATCAAACTATATAATTAAACAAATAAAAACTATATAAAATTATAAATAAAACCTTCAGGAATGAAATTCTTAAGGCTTTAATAAACAACCCAACGACTCATCTCCATCTTATAACACAATAATATTTATCAAAAACTCGTTTATAATGCCCTCATACTCAACTTACTTATGACAACTACTTCTATAACCATAAGCAGGTTAGAAACACACGAAACTCGACCAATCTACTAATCCATATATCATCACAGCTAACACGAATATGGAGCAGAACCTCAAATAAATTATCCTACACGTTTGAGACCCTCCTCGTCACCTCCCTCGTGAACTATTTATCGCTCTTGCGTATAGGTTATAGTTTAATTTCCGGGGTTATATTTGGTCCAGGCGTAAGTCTTGGTGATGATCAATGGCAAATCACGCCAAAATCCTATCCCATTTCTAATTACATATTCTTATTAAACCGCAATACAATCAAAGAATTGTCGTTTCTATGACACCAATATATTAACATAAGTTGCCACTTAACACCCGTTCCCGAAACTGATAACAGTGTATTTAGGGTTAAACACAAAATTGAACTCATAAACCAAACACAGGTACAAAATATATACATAAATCAACAATTAGAGCCATGAGGGAATTTTAAAAAAAAATAAATAAATAAAAATAATAATAATGATGACGACGACGATGATGGTCACCAACTAAACCTCTAAAATTTATAAAATCAAAGGCAAAACCAAACATGTATATACCTGTGAAAATTAAATAACCAATTCAAAACCACCAATCCTCTTATGCTCTCTTATCTTTATTAATCAAATTAGAGCTTCAACCAAACCCTAGTTTTTTCCCCAAAATTGAAACAAAAATATCAGACAAATCATGAAAAAAAAATTAGAAACTAAAAGCCCTATATCAATTTTACACAAAGTAAAAAAGTTAGATATTCAATCATACCATTTTGAAGATTGATTTAGGGTTTGAATCGGCACATTGGGGTTCTAAGAGAATTTGTGTTGGAACTTGGAAGTGTGGCTCGATAGTCGAATGTCTGATGGTTTTGTTTTTGTAAATTTTAACTTTAACCCCTTAATGTTTTGTAAATTACTCCACCTGTTTTAAATTTTAATTGTTTACACTTTTGACACATATAATTTTTTACCCAATTTACAAACCAAACGAATTTTGATTATTAACAAACGGATTTGATTATTTTTCTTGCTAAATCAAGTAATATTTAGTTTTTAAATTAATTATTTTTTAATAAAGATAATAATAATAATTCAATCATTACTAAAAAAGGTATGAATTGATTTTTTTTAAATGAAAAATTCCCACTAAAGGTTTTGTTTTATTAGGAAAAAGATTTTGAAAGTCACGTTACCAGCTTTACTTACTTTTGACAAATACTCCGTATGTGGTTACCTTTATATACATTTTGCCTAAGTTTTTAAAACAGATAATTACTAAGTCACATACATTTTGCCTAAGTTTTTAAAACAGATAATTACTAAGTCACGTAACCAGCTTTAATTACTTTTGACAACTATCTGGTTAAAACAGATAATTAGTGATATATGAGTAAGGCTACATAATTGTTTCCATAAATGGTGAAATATTGACATAAATCATTTCGTTAATAGTTATTAACTCCTTGCTATGAATTAGTCTGTATAATTGTTTTCTTAAATCATTTCCGTTATACCTTGATTGATAGTTTAAAACATAAAGGAAAAACTCATATTCTTGAAATTGAAAAGTTAAAAAAAACTATATATTGAAACCATAAACTTTTGTTATTATTTTCATTTATAACGAATAATCCATATTATTTTCATTCAGTCTAAATCGTGTTTAATCCTCAAATTCTTAAACTTTTATTATTTTTCGTTTATAACCCATAAACTTTTTTTATCACTATATCCGTCGCTATAAAATCTCGCTGTTATGCACGGGTACTTGTCTAGTAGTTTCTAAATGTTTAAACGTTAACTTTGGATACAACATAACCACAATCATCTCATATATAGGATTTTTGGGTATCAATGTAGTTTTCGGATTATCATATATATCCAATCTAAAATTTCGAATATCCAAAATCTGAAATATGAGCTTGATTGACCAAGTGATTGTATTGTATGCGACACCATGCCCTTGCTTGCGTTTAAAAACCAGTGGGAGTCTATTTTCGAAGTGCCCGTTAAATTTCCCTGTGAGTTCGATCCATAATTTATCTTCTTCCAACATCTTCTGGAGACTCATGACTTCTTCTTCTCGTAAGATTGTTTAAGACGGCTCACATGTCAATACAAGCACTTGTTCGCTTCCATGCATTTCAAACGCACTATTACACGTGCTTTTAATGACGCGATGCTAAAATGAAAGGCCAAACTTTTTCCCTAGGCTAGGAACAAGCACAAGATACTCTAGAATAAATGAATTGAACACAAATAAGAAAATTTGTATCTTTTCACTAAATCTAATTAAAATTTGTATCTTTTCACCAATATTATATGGGCAGTTGACTTACAGTAGCATTTTCAAATTCAGTATCAGTAACAGCCACGACAGCTGCACGTCCGGTCATCTCAATATATAGCTGGTCTTTCCATCTTGGGGGGCTAGTGGCGGCTGTGGCGCATAAAACAATGATGTGAGAAAAACTGAGTTTAAAAATATTCGAGTGCATGTAAAACATAAACGTAAAGCCACTTGAGATGAAGATAGTCTTTTTAACAAAATGACGATGAAATCTTCCTTTTGTCTTTTAAGTTTTATTCTTTTTATTTCCAGAAAGTCTTATTCATCGTTACTAGATACAAGTTTTGATACGTAATATATTGTTCAGAAGGAATGATCTTGAGAAGTCACTATTGTTTTACACGGTTTGTGCATACGCACTTTAACCTTACTTGAGTATATATAATGTCAAGAAAAAGTGGAAGAAAAATAAAATAGTTAATCTTGAGTGAACTACTATACATATATGCAGGGCCGTCTCGTGGATTTCGGAGACCCTGTGCCATTTTACGTTATAGGCCCTTGAATATACTAAAAATTTATTTAACTTAAAATGATTATGCATTTACGCCATTAGATCATTAATCATTTATGCTGGCCATTCGATCATATAGTTAAGTCACTAGTNTGAGTGAACTACTATACATATATGCAGGGCCGTCTCGTGGATTTCGGAGACCCTGTGCCATTTTACGTTATAGGCCCTTGAATATACTAAAAATTTATTTAACTTAAAATGATTATTCATTTACGCCATTAGATCATTAATCATTTATGCTGGCCATTCGACCATATAGTTAAGTCACTAGTAACTTATGTAACATTTTTATTCAGATATGGATATACCTTGTGTGGTTTTTTTTTTTTTTTTTTTTTTTTTTTTTTTTTTTTTTTTTTTTTATATATTTATGTATTTTTTTATTTTTTTTTTTTTTTTTTTTTTTTTTTTTTTTTTTTAATATAATGCATTGAATTTTTGTAATACTTTTAAAAATATTTTTAAAGTCTCAACGATTAACTATAGAGTTGTGTGGTGTTTCGTGAAATATATTCATAGCTTCAAAATTTGTTATAACATCAAAAAAACGGGAATCTATATCAAAATAATGTGTCAAGATAGAAAAGACAGTGTTTTGTTTTAGTATTAGTTTGCTTTTTATTTTTCAATAAAATTACATAAAGTACTAAACAAATTACTTTAAAATCATGGCTTACTTGTCAAATTACATACTAGAAGGACTAAACTTGAAATTCACCAAAAATACAAGATTTTTGGGTTTTGTGTCATCTTCTCCGGTAGAAAACCCTGTTCCCATTTACTTCGTTAAAAACATAATATCACCTATGTTTCACTACTGTGACTCAAGTTATATGTTTTTAACATTTTTACACATGCTTTCTTCATAAAATGTCATTTACTTACATTAAAACATCTACAACTGAGTTACATACTAACATTAAGATCCAGAAATTGGAGGCCCTAAGAAAAGTGAGGCCCTGTGCCATTGCACAGCTTGCACATGCCTAAATCCGGGCCTGCATATATGGAGGAGATGCAGCATTTCAATCGGACTAATCATAATAAATAAAAGTGAACGACAATATTTGAAATAACAAAATTAAAAATGAGAAAAATTACAATTGGGTTCTAGTTAATTTACGTCAACTGGCTATACGTCAAGATTTTCTGCTTGGAATTACACTTCGAATGTCATCTGGGAGTACGTGAAGATTTTCGCCTTCGATTGAGGAGCGGAGATTTTACTGTAGGGGAGACTGACCTTAAAGCTGTCTCATGCAAAGTGACCAAGCATGAGAAAGCGTGCATTGACAATCAGTATGGGTTTATACCTTTCGCGTTTGACACTTTTTGTTTCCTAGCACATGATGTTGTAGTCTTCCTCAACAGAGTTCAGCGGGTCATGCATTCTAATGTGATGACCCCGAGATTCATGAATGTAGTTTTTCAGCGGATTAGCTTTGCAATCCAAAAAGGGCTGGCGGCGCAGCTTGTTGCCCGTTTGCCTTCAATTGCTTTATGTTGAATATAAAAGTTTTAAGACTTCAAAAAAAAAAAAAAAAAAAAAAATTGTGTGAGTAAATTAAAATTGATTATATTATAATCTTATCTTTACTATCTATCTCTACTACTTATAAAGGAGAAATGATCAATGTGAAATTGTTGAGTTTTCAACATGGTCAATGTCAAATTGTTGAGTTTTCAACTGCTATTGATGGAAACGAGTAATACACCTTTCTCCATAATAATGGAAACTACAGCTTGGCCATCAATACAGGTTTTTTGAATTGTAAATGTAGAATTGCTAAAATGGAAACTACACCATATATCGTTGGAAAGTATTGATGGCAGTAACCACGACCATAGTGAAATGTTGAATCCACCTTCCTGTTGACATTTTCAACCGTGTATATACAGGTTGGCCTTCCTATTGATGGACACTATTGATGGCAGTAACCACGACCTTCCATATTGGTGGCCCTCTAAAATTATTTCAAACACTTTTTCCATATTGGTGTATATTCTCACCAACTATCTGTACACATACAAGATTACATCACATAAGTACACACACAACTCATTAGTTTGCTTTAATCTCTGTATTCAAATACACACACACAATCCCCTCTCTTTCAAAATACCCAACATGTGCCGCCACCATAACTTCCATTGTCGTCGCCGCCGCCTTATGAAATTGCCACAGTGCGACATCTGTTAGGTGGTTTCATTTGGCTAGGTGGTTTCGCTNTACAATTGGTTCATAGTAATTACGTCAACTGCGCCATACGTCAGATTTTGCTGAATTACCACTTCGCAATGTCATCTGGGAGTACGTGAAGATTTTTCGCCTTCGATTGAGCGAGCGGAGGTTTTAGTGTAGGGAGCTTGCGCCCTTTTTTAAAAAAAGCGCTGCCTCATGCAAACTGACCAAGCATGAGAAAGCGTGCATTGACAATAGAAAGCGTGCATTGACAATCAGCATGAGTTTATACCTTTCGCGTTTGACACTTTTTGTTTCCTAGCACATGATGTTGTAGTCTTCCTCAACAGATGTTTTGCATTTTGTTGGAGTGAAGATTCAAATGAAATGTTATAAAAATCAAGATTTCACCTTGCAATATTATATTTGTGACAATGAGTTGCAACTTATAGTACAACACAAAGTGGATGAATCATTGAGGATTTAAAAGAATTTGAGTACCAAATACATATATAGCTAAGTAGATGAACGATCACATCACCAAATCGATTAGCCTTCATCAAGAATATGCAATAGTAGGAGAATGATTACATTTCATGAATATGCAAAAACTTTATTTAACGAGTAAATCAAAACGAAAATCGTAAAAGAAGGTTGACTCTAAAACATTAGTTTCATCATATAGTTTCCTTTTAATCCTTCTTTATATATGTAAAAAGATACTAGTAATAAAAAATGGATTATTGAATTGGAAAAGAAAGCACATGAATCAACGATAAGAAAAATACTCTGAGAGGGCACGCCTTTGTGAAAAGAAATACTAGATTTATTGGTTTAATCAACCGTTTAACTTGTTAAATATGAGTGTGAGTTTTAGACATAGGTGTTTGTGTTTGTAAATGGAGTATATATAATCGCTTAAATTAGTTACGTATATTGAGAAGAGGTACGTCTTAACACTTATTGAGAAAGAGTTAAGTAATTGCTTTGCATGCATGGTTAAGTTGCTCAAAATATGGAGTAGATTTGATAATGGACACTGATATTTACACGAAATGGATAGATTAGCACACAGAAAAATAATGTTAGACCCATTATTTTTATGTTAAACCCATTATTTTAGCTAAGTTTTTCCAATAACTAGTTATACGACAAATATGGATATCCGAAATTTGCGATGATGGTTTTATGTTAGACCCATTATTTTAGCTAAATTTTTTCAATAACTAGTTATACGACAAATATGGATATCCGAAATTTGTGATGATTGTTTTATGTTATACCCATTATTTTAGCTAAGTTTTTTCAATTCGGATATCCGAAATTTCTGATAACAGTTTTATATATCCGAATATCCAAATATCTTAATTTTTGGAAAACATTTTGAGTTCCAAAACTGATATTTCAAAAAACCCAACTTTTTAATAAATTTTATTAATATTTCGGTTTCGGATATCCGAATACGGATATTTTTTGAACACCCACAACTTAAATCAAGAAACTAAGTTGAATATTTTGTCGATAAATAATAAGATCACATGACACGTAGCAGGAAACACAGAAGTGACTTACAATGGTATTTTGCATTTCGGCTTCACTAGCAGGAAACACAGAAGAAGGGTCGGTTTAATGCCACTTGTGCCATCTCAACGATTTGTAGAAATAACAATGATGGTCGTTACCGCGCTTCGCTGCCGGGATTAAGCAGCTAACACATTATGATGGTACAATTATATACACACATGGTCACCAATAAATGAGACTTTTAGTTAACGAATACTTAATAATAAGCAAAATGAATATATTTAATTATCCGAGCTACAATTCTAAACATTACCACACACACATATATATTATCTATTAAAAATAGATCTTTAAACTTCATATTAAAAATTTCATATGAATAGGTCCAATCACCGGTTAAAGTCAATAGAAAAATAACGATTCACTGTTCCAAATATTGATTCACATCCAGAAGTTACAAATCTCAAAAGCATAAAATGAAACAAATAACTACATATCGTTGGAATCCTGTGATCCTCACATGTTTTTTGTAGAAGTAACATTTATTCTGAGGAAAGCCTTTTATCTTGAACTAAGAAACGGTTAAAAAAAATAAAAAAAAAATAAATAAAAATCCAGCAAAATTTTAACCTAGTTGCAAGGGATTTAGAGCATATAATTCAATTAATTTGAACAACTACTACTATATCATAGAATAACAATACATTCAAAAGTGTGTGTAATTGATAAATGGCACCAAAGTGTAACCTAACTGCATATGCTTCAAAACATATCATTTACTAGTATGAGCAACCATGGTATATCATATAATACTTATATAATGTATCAAAACAGCTTATACTATACCATATAGGTTAAGAGACTTACTACACCAAGAATGGTGGTGATGTAGCACGAGAGTGAAGGTATGAACGAGCGTATGAGAACACGACCCTAGCTTTTTTTCCAAAACCCAACTCGTATACAAACTAGAACCCAAAAAGACTTTCTTGCCTTCTTTCTTTCTCGACAGTAGACCAAGGAGAGAAAACTAGTGATATGTGTTTTGTTGGCCACAAACGTGGATCTTTATTGGTCTAACGTCGTCAAAATATACCAAATACACGATATGTACAAAAGAAATGCTTTCTATTGATTTAAAAATAATAATCAGTCATCCTTGTAATTGTTACAGATTCTAAACTATTTATACAAGTTGAAAAGGTACAAGGAAGGGGTGTGTTGGTTCGGTTAGAATCCAACAGATGTGTCCCTTCATAAATAACTGCTATTTGGCAGTTATTTCCAGCAGTTGACTTTTAATATGGTTGACTTTGACTTCGGGTTTGACCTTCTAAATGGGTAGAAATGGGTAAAGATTGTGATTAACCCAACATTCTCCCCCTTAATCACAATCGTCATCTCCTAGATCTTTAAGTCTTTCTTGATTCATCTTCTGGTTAAATCCACCTTTTGAGCTACTGCTGTTTTTATTTTCTTGTAGTGCTTGTGATCATCCTTATATCCAGGTATATCAAATTTCCTTTCGGTTACTTCCACCTTCATTGCTGTGATCTTCATTATGTCCATGTTGATCATATTCTTTAGATTATTTCCACCTTCATTGTTATGATCTTCCTTAAGTCCAGGTTGATCATAATTTTGTTGGTTATGTCACCAACACCTTGTCTTCTAGTTGGAGTCCTTGCAGCGTATATATCTTCCTTAATTCCAGGTTGACTTATGCTTTCGGTTATACCACCATCCAAGCTTTCACTGCTAACTCCTTGTTGTTCAATATTTGATGCTGTCAATTTGAAGTTGAATGGAATTTCCTTCCATTCTTGCTTCGTGATTCTTCTTGGTTAATGAAATTACCTGGTGCTTCTTCAATAGTTGTCATAAGTAATGTTATTTCCAAGTCTTCTTCAATGAGATTGGATTGTTCTTCTTTCTTTAATGGACATTTGTTTGCAAAATGCCCATACTCCTTGCATTTGAAGCATTGCACCTTACTCTTATCATGAGTAAATTTATTTGATTTGCCGTTTGATTCTTTCTTGAAATTATTTTCAAGGCTTTGCAACAATTCTTGTCCACATTTTTCACAGTGTCTTCCGTGAGTAATGTTATTGTCGTGACGTGTGAACAATAATTTATCTTGATCGTTATTGTCCTTACTCTTCTTAAACTTAATCCTTTCTTCATAGGTCTTAAGTCTACCAATTGCTTCTTCAAGTGTCATAGTGTTTAGATCGGAATATTGTTCTATAGATGCAACTATTTGCAGATACCTATCCAGTACAGCATTTAGTAATTTCCTAACTAAGTTTTGATCTTTTATTGTGTGTCCTAGACTAGAGGCTTTATTTACAAGAGCTGTTAGTTTTCCTGTAAAGGTGTCGATGGTTTCATCTTCCTTCATAGTTAACAACTCCATTTCTGATCTGAGTGTTTGAAGTCTGGCTTGTTGAACTCTCTCTTCGCTTAAGTCTCTAGTTTTTAAAGCGTCCCATATTGCTTTCGGGGTTTTGTGCTTTGTTATTTGAACTAATTGTTCTTCGGGTAAGGATTGGTAAAGGTATGCTATAGCAGTTTTTTCTTTTTTCTTATCGGATTGAGTCGTTTCAGTTGGCTCAATTGTTTCCCATAACCCATTTGCTTCTAAAATAATTTGCATTCGAATTGCCCATAGTGAGTAATTCGCTGGTTTCAAAATCAGGCATTGAAATTGAGGATTGGTGTTAGTTACACTAGTCTCCTTATTTCCACTATTTCCACCGTCTTTTGTCATTTTAAATAATTAAATGACTAAGTAATCTCCTAAAATCTAACACTGAGTGTGTTATAAAATTTCTAGCGCGCTTCTAATTTTTTGTGTTTAATGGTAATCAAAAACTTATAGGATTAGTCTTAATAATAGTAAAAACTATCCTTGGAGATTATTTAAAATAAAATGAAATAAACCTAAGGTTAATTACTCCTTAAGAGTTATTCCTAAATATAATAAGCAGCGTAAATACACTAGGTTATTATACTATCTAAAACGATAAGATACTTAAGATATAAATTGTAACTTATCTAATAAAACCTATACAATATATTAATTGAAAAAAAAACTAATATACTATATATATCAAAAAATAAAGTGAAGGGTGGTATTTGCGACTTTTGGAACTTTTGGGGGTTATTAAACCCGGTGCCCTTTTTTTATGTTGGTTCACGGTTGCCCTAACACTTATTGCGCCTCTCTTTTTCTTGTATCTCTTTGAAGAGATATAAGTGTCTCTTTGATGAGACTTGAAACTGCTTCTTCTTCTCTGATGGTTGACCGCCGAGTATCCCTTGGCTTTTGGTTAACCGCTCCTTGTTCTTCTCTGGTTGGTGTGTTCTTCGCGAGCACTTGGAATCCCTCTGATGCGAAAAAGGTTTTTCGTTCAATTTTGGGATTCTTCTACCGTGTAGCAATTGAATCAAGTGATGATTCAATTACGGGTGCTAAATTTGATTCTTCGAAAGAACAGGTGTGTTTGTTCCTTGTTTTTGAATCAATTAATTTCTGCCCCTTGATAACTTTGTGTTATCTGGAATTTGGTATTTGGTTTTTTCTTTGTTTTTGAATTGATTAGATACTGGTTGTGTTAACCGAGTCCAATCCTGATGATTATGGTTCTGGGTTTGGTTCTGTTTCGGTATGAAATTTGACCCTTTTTTGCAAAAAAAATAAAAATAAAAGAGGAACCTTTTGATGCCGGTTGATTAATCACTTTGTGATTGATCCCTTGGTGACAAAATTGGATTCTCTTGATAGGATTCAAGAAAACACACTGAAAAATGATATCTTTTGATTTTTGTGTGTTCGAATGGTTTGCAAAAAAAATTTACCAAAAAAAAAGAATGTTTTCGATTCTAAACAGGGATGAGAAAAGCCTTGGTATATGATGATTTTGGTTAGTTTAATCCAAACCGCTCTGATACCAATTGTTTGGCCACAAACGTGGATCTTTATTGGTCTAACGTCGTCAAAATATACCAAATACACGATATGTACAAAAGAAATGCTTTCTATTGATTTAAAAATAATAATCAGTCATCCTTGTAATTGTTACAGATTCTAAACTATTTATACAAGTTGAAAAGGTACAAGGAAGGGGTGTGTTGGTTCGGTTAGAATCCAACAGATGTGTCCCTTCATAAATAACTGCTATTTGGCAGTTATTTCCAGCAGTTGACTTTTAATATGGTTGACTTTGACTTCAGGTTAGACCTTCTAAATGGGTAGAAATGGGTAAAGATTGTGATTAACCCAACA
>LBNU01009268.1:158230-177274 GCA_014162995.1 Artemisia annua | reverse complement strand
TTCATTAGATCTAAGCAAACACTAGAGAATTTAGCTACTCATGTTAATTAAAAGACAAGCAAGATAGATAGACAACCAACACATAGACATATTGATTGATATAAAGTGAAGACTTATCTTTAATTAAGCACTAGGGTTCCAAGGGTTGGAAACCCTAAAAAGTACAGAAAATTCGTCTTTAGGGTTTGCCCTAAAAGTTTTCCACAAAGTTCCACGTAATGAATGAAAATTAGAAAACTATATATAGATTTTACACTCTGACGGCGTCAGGTTATAAGGGCTGACGCCGTCAGCTCGCCGCCATTAGGTTTTCTCGGATGGCCTAGATCCACTTCTGACGCCGTCACCTTATAAAACCTTCTGGGCCGTCACTCTTTAACTTTACTCCTGACGGCCTACTTTTCCTAACACCTGACGGCGTCAGGTGTTAATTCCAAAATTTCGTCTGGCCCGTCATTTGATAATTGGTTTCCACTCTTTTGTCAAGGCTTGCTGACGGCGTCACCTTGTGACTTCTGACGCCGTCAGGTTGTAAATTCACCATCTTTTGAGACTTAATCGTTTTCTTCACTTTTATGCTCCAAAAACGTCCGAATATGCATGTTTTCCAGAATTCCTCTCAAAAGTACCTAAAATGACAAAAGGAACAATTTAGGGCAATATTTGATCACATTTATACGAATTAGGGCTTAAATGACCCCCTAAAAGCGTAACACTTTTCGTCTCATCATGTAACAAGCTTTTTAAAACCACTGAGTTTATTTTCTAACTCTCACTACACACTGCTTTAAAGATGACTTTCCGAGACAACTTGGCCATTTTCACAAAATTTTCCAAAAATGTTATATTTACGGCAAAAAGTTATATTTTCACAAGTCTTCACTAAAAAACTATCGTAAAACATCGTTGCACCATATATACACGTAAAGTACATTATAACTTGACGTGATAATATAAAACATAATTTATGACGATTGTAATCATTTCAAAATAATACGAGTGGTATAGATAACATATGCATTTGCATTCACGACATCATTTCATAATTTAAATTAGATTATATTCATTCACATTAGGTTGCGGCTAGAGTTCGCGCCTCATTTATGTACATTAACTATTTCATCTTGATCATTCACCCTACTCTCTTTTAGTTCATAGCCTCGCTTTTACTCATTTAAATTGTTTATAAGGGGGATACATGCTAGTTTCGCAAACTGAATACAGGTAGTTTTTGGTATGCTTGACCCGATTACATGATTATAGACTTTGAGTATTTCTTGCCAATTAAGTCCCCATCATGAACTGTTAATTCCATAGGAAACACTAGTATTATGAATATGCATATTTGGCTTGGCGGGCCTGACCGGGTGAGTAGTGCTCATACATCAACGGTCGCATAATATTGAGAGATTACGTGGTAAATGGCAAATCTTACCTTTTTGGGGCACTATTAATCTAGGTCAAGGTTCGGTTTCATGAGCTCAATGCTATAAATCTTATTTCCCAACTTGTATTTATTACATGTCAACTTAATTATGGGCGTATAACAACGTAGCCCATCGTCTTTTAAACTGAATTATCTCGTATTCAACTTGTTACTTATTAAACTCTATGAATTCACTCAACTTTATGTTGACTTTTTAGCATGTATTTTCTCAGGTATTATTTTGCTAGCTGAGCATTGGGAGCAATCGGAGTCGCGTGGATATCAAATATTGAAGGACTTGTTTTCTACACATTCGATAACTTTTTATCTTTATATTATACATATGAGTCACGTTTTAACTATTGTAACTTAAGTTTTAAATAGAAATTGTTGGGACCTTTGTACTCTGATTTATCAAATCGAATGTGACATTTTATTAAACGTCTCTTTTGAGGTCGTTTTATGTAACTTATGTGTATGAACTATGAAGTGACACCCAAAGTGGTATTCCGTTGCGTTGTAAATTTTGGGGGTGTCACACCAACCTGTCCAACATTCGGGGGAACATCTGCTTGCCCGGAAAGCGCTGCTGCAATACCTTCATCAATCAACTGCTGAATGGCAGCCGGAGTCATCTTTCTAGGCGGCATAATTCTATCAATCAATACAATGTACAACATTTGTAAGTATTTCATTAATGTAAGAGAATCATATCACAAGATAAATAACACGACGAAAATATCATAATATAGCATACATCAACATGAATAACAATACATCACCAAAATACATCATAGATTTCATACTTGACATAGGTCTTACAAGATATGCAAAACAAGTACAAGTTTCCAATAAAATCTACCAATTGAACTATTCAGTTTAACACGTACTAGGTAAACTACCATCAAGATACTAACTACCATAAATGATCTAATCACTGCTCTCCTTGACGATCCCCATACTCAGCCATCAAATCAACAGTGTCATCAAACCTTAAGTGGGCCATCCTATCATAACATATCTGCCTCTGAGTAGCATGAAGCTCATCCCACAATGACTGAATGCTACGGTAGTAACGATGACTATCAATATCATGAAACACCTCTTTCATGGTCAACTGCTCCACCATCTTCTCCATCTCATCCATCCTCCTCTCTAGTGTATCCAAATGCTCCTAGAGCTCGGTATCTGCCTCCTCTGCTGATCTCAACTTAGTTGAGTGGCCTATGTAACCCAACACGTAACTTATCTACAACCTTCTTCCCTTTCTTCATCTCCTTGATCAAATCTACAACTGCAGATGGTTGATAACACGTACTCCTAGACAATGACATGTAAAGACCCTGACACTGGGCGACATCATGCCTCAAGCGGCTCAACTCAGCACTGAGCTCTGACGGAGTAACACGGGCAGTTGTCGAAGACTCTCCAATCTCATGCGTAGATGGAATTTTAGTCTTAAGTGCATGTCCCAATGCATCAGACGTGTCCGACTCATAAGTAATTTTCGATATAGCAGGCGAAGGTGGCATGGGAGGAACATCCTGATCCTCCTCCATAAACTCCTCACCACCATCCTCATCATCATCATCATCATCTCCATCCTCATCATCATCATCATCCATCTCCTCATCTCCATCAACCTCAATACAAACATCATCTCCTACATCTACCTCATCATCAATACCAACATCATCTCCTACATCTATCTCATCATCCAAACTCATCTCCTACCGGGAGTAGGTCAACAACTGGTGGGACTGGAACCTGACCGGTGGGAACTGATGTAGGCATTATACTCTACAAGAGTATAAGAAGGAGTATAAAAATATTAGCCAAATTTTTGCGGAAAGCAATTTTATATGCAAAGTTAAAATAGTGGGAAAATCCAAACCAATCATAATATCAAAACGTGCATATATAGAGTTAAAGCAATTACCGGGAGCGCGAACTGGCACGGAGGGTTGGCGGCTATCTGATCCGAAAACATTTGACTCCAGGAAAAATTTTATAGTCGAGTACGAGCTCATTCTCTATAAACTTGGCTCTGATACCATTCTGTAACACCCCTAACTCGGATATGGCTGCTAAACATAGTTAGGGTATTACTCAAAGGGTAAAATAGTCACATTTATAGTCAACGACCTCAACATGGGACGTTTAAAAATAACAACCCACAAAATCTCATCACTATCATTCCCATTACAAATACCTATAGTAGGCATTTCACATGTAAATTTTTGCTTTTTATGTACATTAACTACTTGCATGACTCTCTAGACCTGCTCACGTATCCATACAAGCCAGATCTCTACATTCACATCCCATAAACCTTTGGTATGTCAAGCATAAGATCACAGTAAAAACCACAATAAGTAATCTACTAATTTAATACACTAAACTTATCACAAAACCCTAATGAACCCTAATTAAGCCCTAATTAGGCATATGTGCTTACTAAACCCTATATGCTTATCTAAACTAGTTTGAAAGTGTTCAAGGCTTATGTATAAGTTCCCTTAGGTACAATAGGATACCATAGAACCCTTAGACCCTAGTACAACCTCTTAGAGCTTAGCTACAAGTCTCTTAGGCATAAAACCATAACTAGGTTATAACTTCCCAGAAACTAGGTTAAACCTTCCCAAAAATTTCCCATAAGCTACCACCACCTATTATATGCTTCTTAGGACTTAGAATTAGTCACTAAACACTCATTGGACCCTAATCTAGGCACTAAACCCTAAGCTAGACCCAAATCCCTCACTAAGCAAAACTAGGTCAAAACTAAACCTAAACTAATACAAAACTAAACCTAAGCACCTTAAGCACCTCTAGAAACATCCCTAGCAGCTTACCCTCATCCTTGTCACTACCAAGCAACCAAGCACACACCACCATAGCACCTTAAAAGTTGGTGCATCACCTACTTGTTCTAAACCGCCTCCACGGCTAAACCACCACCACAAACCCCTTTTTCCGCTCCTACCTTTTCCCTAGCCACAAATAGTAACCACCTAGCTGTGGTTAGTCACTCCCTACCCCTCGTGCCACCACACCACCCTTTACTTGCACACCAAGCCCATCGAGCACTATAAATACCCTCGCTACTCCCTCCTTTCAAACTCAAACCTTCATTTCTCTTTACCTTCAATCTTCTAGTCTTGGTAGTAGTAAAATAGTCCTAGGAAACTTAGAAGTCGAGTGGTGTAGGTCTTAAGGCCTTGCCGAGCTTATTTTTTCCTAGAAAACCCTAAAACCGTAGGTTAGCCCACGTTAAGCCCCAACTGGTCAAGTAAGCCTTCTATACATGTTTTAATAGCTTTATTACAGTTCTAGGATAGTATTAGGTTTCCTTAGATCACATTAGAACTCTTGCCTAAGCCTTGATCACTAAAACATGCTAGTTATCTTTTTAAAACCCTAAAATATGTCGAATTCATGTTTATATGCTATAAGCCATTTTCATAAGCTACAAGCTAGTTTAGATAACTTAGATAAGCTAATATTAGTTAACCATAAGCTAGGAAACCTTTTTGTTTTATAAAAATATTGTTCGCATAGAATTAGGACTAGTTTTGCAAAGTTTTCCATGCATAGGGGTATATATGGTAATTTTCTGAAAATATTAAGTCTAGGGACTATTTTTAACATTTTTGTATAAGGACCCTTTTTGCAAAAGTATATAACCTTAGAATAAAAAGTAAAATAGTTATAAACTTATAAGGACTAGTTTTGCAAAAGTTATTAAATTAAGGGTATAAATGGGAAATTTTGAAAACTTATAAGGTCAAGAGTCATTTCTGCCATTTTCCTAAAATATATAAGTATAGGGACTAATAGTGTCAAGTCTAAATAGATAATAATATAAGTTAATAAGTCTAGGGTAGATTTTGTAAATATATTAAACTATAAGGGTATAAAGTAAAAGTATTTAAAGTGTAGAAACTAGAAGGGGGGGGGGGGTTGAATACTTTCACCGTTTGTTTTTAATTGTTAAAACGTTTCGCCGTGTTTAGGTCCGGTTAATATTCTTTTGCAAACTTATTGAATTCTACTTGTTATGTGATATCAAGTTGACTACTAACATAAATAAGTAAACAAGTAAAGTAAAGAATAAGGAATGAACACAACCAAAGGGACGCGGCGATTTGTAGTAGTTCGTCCCGAAGCTCACTCTTCATTCTACACCACTCCCCGAGTACCAAACTCGAGTTCTAATGTCGAGTTCTAATCGTAGCTAGAACCAATCTAATCCTAGGCTCACGTGGCCACACGAACAAGCACTCTTGCCCCACTTAGATCGACACACGATCTAAGCCTTCACATAAACGAGCACTCCCGTTCACTTGATTCTTCACATTAAGACACACTTGGATCTTCACTCAATCGAAGTCTTCACACATGACACACTAGGATCCTATCCCGATCCAAGCCTTCATACAATGACTCAACTAAGTCCTAACCTATCCACTAGGACATCACTCTTCCTCACAACAAATACATAAACTAGTCTAGTTACAAGACTTCTTGGATCTCCATCTTCTCCAGGTTCACACACATATATCTCCATCCTCGACACACACACAAGTCGGAAGTATTTACAATATTTACAAAACCTATAACCGTAACACTTGTTACGTTTGTGTGTGGACACCTATAACATCTCGAATCTTCATCTACGTCGAGAGTTCTTCTCTTGCACTTTGGGAAGAGGTATTGACTTTAACATCTCGAATCTTCATCTACGTCGATAGTTCTTCTCTTGCAGTTGGCGGAAGAGGAAATCACTTATAAAAATATACCAACATGTTATAGTGATCAAAGACTAAAGAAAAAATAAACCAGAAAGCTTTTGTGTGTGTGGAAAGTTTTTTTCTGAAATGAAACAGTTCAGTACTTATACACGACATGAGAGAGCCAGACGGTCCCTTAAATAGGCGACAGTCCTTTATCGCTAAGGGACCGCCAACCTCTTTAAGGGACCGTCCCGACAAGACGCTCCCATTTTTGTCCTTGCGTGGTGAAAACTTATCTAGTGAAAACTTAACTGTTTTGGGGGGAAAATACCTGTTACAAGTTTGAATTTGAATATATATTTTTAATAAAACATTTTTTTAAAAACACAAAAATACTTTTGTGAAAATATTTTGTCAAACTTAAAAATGTAAGTTTATAAGAAAGTAAAAACTTCTTTGATCACTTTACTAATGACGGTATAATGTTTGTTCATACCCGAAGTGACATTGTAGTAGCTACATAGAAGAAACGAGTTTCCTCGATTAAAAGCTTATTAACCGTAACTTTACGTAACATGTCTTTATATTTTGTGATTATCAAAACACAAGAAGATCGAATAATGCGAATAACGATTTTGACATTATTCGTATTAACAATCTCCCCCTTTTTGATGATTACAAAATATAAACTCATTTTAGGTAAAATTATGCGTTGATAAATTTTTAATGAGTTTTCCCGTTACTTCTCCCCCTTTTTGTAGAATCAAAAAGGTGTCGTTGATGTTGAGGAGAGTAGACACGAGCATCCTTGAAAGGGCATCGTCATTGTTGACGGAATACAAGCTCCCCCTAGCTAAGTGCTCCCCCTTAATGAGGAAAACAGGGAATCGAGCTATGTTGATATACTACAAAAACAAATTATAAGCAAAGAACATGCATATATATATATATATATATATATATATATATATATATATATATATATATATATATATATATATAGTAATATATATATATATATATATATATATATATATATATATACACACTAGTTCAAATATGGCCTTTCGTCACACATAGCGTATTTCGAATGGCCACACAGCTATTTACGTGACTAAATGTACCAGCCTTAAATAAACAGCCACACTTGATCCGACTTGTGTGACCATTTCGTAAAATATATGTCACACATTGGTGTATATATGTGACTAGAGGGTAACTGGTAAATATTTTTCGACATTTTAGTCACTTTTAATTCGGGACGTGTGACTGATACAAATCAGCTTGAAACATTAGTCACACTATAGATATGCATATGTGACAAATATATGTCACACAATAGAACATTGTGACCAAAAAAGATATATGGTCACATGAAGTACTTGCGTATGTGGCTAAACTATATAGTCAAGTTTGTCACACATTATTTAACCGTGACTGCTATTCTTTGCTGAATATTTAGCCACATATGAATTTGAAATGGGTGACGACTGAAAAGTAAGTTTGAAGCGTTAGTCACGATATGCATTTAAAAGTGACAAATATATGTCACACACTTGAAGAGTGTGACCAAATGTCATATATGGTCACACTAAACCATAGAAACATGATTAAGTGTAACTAAAATTCGATACATATGGTCACGTAAGTTAATATGTGTGTCTAAAGTTTAGTGTGTGTTTGCTTGCCAAATCCTAATGTGTATAGTCACATATATTTGTAGCACGATCATGTGACTATAGGCTTTACAATAGTCACACCATATCACACATGTGTATCTAAATCATGATTATGGCCACGTTATAAGGGTATTATATGTGACCAATACATTCTAAAGTCAAATTTCAACTTTAATGAAGTAACATGTTACTGAAGTGCCTGCAAGTGCATATACATGATAAATGGAAAACGCAAATAACTATTGTAATAGCAGTAGTAACTTAATATTAGTAGTAGTAACTTAATAATAGCAGTAGTAACTTTTGTACAAACAACAGAGTTGTAATATCACAAAAGGTGAATTATATAGTACTTACCAAAAGGATTTTTACAACATAATGAAAACAGAGAAGCTAAACCCCTGCTACCTCCAAACACCTGATCAGACTGTTTTCTTCTGATCCCCATAACACGCTCTCTGATACTGAGCGAAAATTCTTTCAATGAGATCTTTAACTGCCTCTGTACGTTCTTCACATATGATCTTTATAGATATCATCACAGCAAGTGAACTAGCAGTCAAAGGATATTCTTTTTCTGCAAGCTTAAAAAGATCAAGTCCACCTTGTGTTGATAAGTGATGTACATCGCAGCTATCATAAAACTTCCATTTAGCTGAGAGATCATGACATGGGAAGGTCCAATAGATATCAGCTGGATCAGGTTTATATAACCTATGTAATTCAACCCACAACTCTTGCTCTTTCACATCCGGCTTCTTGTTTGTTATTAATTTTTCTTGAACCAACTCCCATAATCTGTCTAAGACTTCTCTGTCAATTATTCTTATCAAATCCTCAAAACTTTTGCACACTGCTGATTCTCTACCAACCCTGATTATCTTCCAAGCCTTTCCAAATTTATCTTTGTAAATCTCCCAGTCCATGATTGGATGTTTAGCTTGAATAGAATCAACATATAATGTTTTAGGAACAATCACCATCATCTGATCATGAGAAGAGCTGTCTTCTTTTCTTTGTGAATCATTCTTCTTCTCAGCAGGCTTGTCTTCAGTGATCTTTTGTTTCTTTGATGGTGTTTCTTCTATACCCATGGGGATAAACTTATCAACATATCTCTTGATGCGGTAGTATAGACGTTCATTTCTTCATATGTCATTCCCCTGAGTCGAGCAGATTTATAACCACCTTGATGAATTAAGTATACCTTCATTTCACTCATGCACTGAGCCTTTGTGGGATTTCTTTTCTCTTCTGACTTTGAGCTTGCTTTGTTGGCTGAATTAGCTCATTCAAAGCTACCTGTTCACTTCTTGCATTTATCAAATCAGCAAGTTCTACTTCTTCACTTCTTGCATTTATCAAATCAGCAAGTCTTTGTATCTCTGTCATCATTAGTTAAAGTCTTATCGTTGTAAAGTATTGCAACTCTAGCCTGTAGAACTTCATCAGCATCAATAATAGCTTGCATTAACTCTCCATGAGCTATTTTTTTCTCCTTTTCTTAAAGACTGAATGCTACTTGCTCATCTGTTTCCACTTCAGACACTTTAGATCTCCTATTCTCATCCATAAAGTTAGCTATTTCAGCTTCATCAACTGTCTTTGCAACCTCTTCAGCAGTAGATACTTCAGCAGTAGAAACTTGATTTGTTGTAGCAACAGAAACATCTTGTTGTACCACCTTAGCCATTTCTTCAACATTACTAATAGTAGTAGTTTCTCCCAAACTAGTATTAGTTTCCACTACCTGCTCTTTATTTACATCTTCCACATTATCATCACTATCAATCCCAATATCTTGTTGTACCGCCTCATTACCCACCCTGTCAGAAACATCTTGTTGTACCGCCTCATTTCCCATCCTGTCAGCAACTAAATACTCATCATCCACATTATCATCATTATCAATCCCAATATCCATATCCACATGCATATCAGCATAAGCACCTTCAGCATTTGTTGTTTCCTCCCCTGAGAATCTGCTTTCATTCCTCCCATGTTTGGGAGCATCCTCCAAACTAGTAGCCTTAGAAGAACTCACCCTGTGTGTTGTGCCCACCTTCTTCAACCTTCTGAACAGAGCTTTTCTTGACCTCTTTTGACCTTCCAAATATTGAACTCTCAGGTTCAACCTTTTGATCTTTGCACCATGTTTTGTTGTGCGCTTTTGGAGACCAAGAACATCCTCTTATAACTTGGTACAATAGCCCTTCAAATCCTGTATAAGTTTCATTCTATCCTCACCAGTATCCATGAATTCATGTGTTTCAGAACTACCCTCATCACTTCTGGATGTGCTACCACTGGCCTGATCTGCTTCTAAGCTAGCAGTAGAAGTGGAAGCCCCTTCCAACATGTCGTGCTCTACACCCATGACATCCTCACCCTGTTTTTGTGGAAGGTTCACCATATATGGAAAAAGTGGTGTAACCTTTCCTGAAAAATCCTTGCCATTATTTTTCATATTTGAAAATACATTCTTTTGTAGTAAGGGGGCAGCATAAGTTCCTTCATGTTTTTTTAATGGTAGTCAACTGTTTTTGAATAATAAGTTGCAAAAACCTTGGATATAATAACGAAGTATCATCATCAGCCAAGGTCTTAATCATAACCTCCTAAATCATTTTTGAAAAATTGAAAGGTTTTCCTTTAGCAAGGCATATCACTGCTGATGCCATGGTGGTACCAAACTCATTCCAACCTGTAGTTTTAGGACTCAAACAATGTAAGAGAGTATGAATCAAGAATTTCCATTGAGATGAGAAGAGACCTTTGTAAAATTTTAATTTATCATTCTTCTTCTCATACCCCATTTTTTTCAAACCTTTAAAAATGGCAGCAGTATCAAGACACTCAATCTCTTCATTATCTTGTAGGTTAAGAGATTCCCTAATAGACGACTCAGTTATGAGTATATTTTGGCCATCTACCTTAGCCTTAATCTGTTTTTCTTTATTAACAGTTATGGCTTTAGCAGTAGCCCAAAACTGCTTAATAAAAGAAATGCACATAGGAGGACTTACAGTTAATGCATACTTAATAGGGGTAGCATTCAAGAAATCGATTATCTGTGTGAATCCTTCAGAACCATTAGGTTTCTTCAAAAAAGCGACCATGTTGTGTCTGTTAACAAATGTGCGTTTTGATTTAATTGCCACCACCATCGTGAATTAAGGTTTTGTGATTTGGGGATTTTGAAAATGATTGACAAAAGATGTTAGTGTTTGTGATTAGATAGAAATTATGTGTGCGTGAAACTGAATTATTGAATTAATTGGGGATTTAAACCATTGAGTGTAAATGTTACCAATCCACCCCTGCACTATCATATCTAGCAGTACAAACCCACCTGCAGTAACGTTTTCTTAGCAGCAGAAACTTTTGATTAACATAATACAAAATATATCCCAAGTTCTTTTTAATGAACACAACAATCAAAATATTGTAACAATTAATGAGAAAATTGAGCAATGACAAAGTACGGGAATTAAAATTAAACATTTTTCATTAAAACTTGAAATGAAAAATTACAAAATACTGGAAATAAAAGGTACATATTCTAAAAATCTACTAATCTAAAAGGATTACAACATGTTTATTCATAAAGTCAAATAAAGTAGTACAAAAGGATTACAAGGTTTATTCAAATTACTTCCTAACTCAACTAAGACATTTTCTTTCTACCCTTCCCTTTTGAACAAACTTTGGGCAGTCTTTTTTGGAGTTTTAACCTTCCTAGCATCTTCCTTTTTTGTGCCTAATCCAGAATATCCCTTTGGAAAGTAGTCTGCCCATGTATTTGGAGGACCTTCAAAACAATCAACAGATGTGGACAAAAACAGTCAATGTTGCAATTTGTTCTTGGAATTCCAATGGCAACATTACCTGGTGGATAGTTGGCTTTAGATCATAAAAAAGAATGGAATGCAGTAAACCCACATACGTAACCCTTCTCAGTTCCTGCTACAGCTCCTTTTGTCGTTTCAACTCCCTTTGAGCAAAGGCCTGCACCAGGCGCATTGCTAGATTGTTGAAAAAACAAAAGGAACGGTATGGGACCTTAGAATGGAAAGGTATATTCAAATTGTAGACGCAAATGTTGAGTAAAGAATAGAGTCTAAGTAACATCACTCATCTTGAATGCGATAATGAAGGAGTGTGGCCTCTCATGAACAATACACACTATATCATTATCGCATTGAAGACGTCTCAATGATCAGGACAGATCTATCTAACGTTGCAGAAAGGTTCTATTACTTTGTTTTTTGGACACCGTCTAATAATGTTTGTGTGCGCTTGATCACTAGCTTTGGCACATTCATGAATGTATCTTCATTATCGTGACAAAAGTTTTAATCAAGGTACAATATTGAAAGAGCCAAGGCCAGTGATCAAGATCAACCACATAAACTGTAGTAGACGTTTTCCAAATTAAGCAATGGAACCATCTACGACGCTTGATAGATCTGCCATAATTATTGAGCTTTAAGTTATTAGAAAACAGATTCTTACTATCATTTATATTGCTCCCTTAGATGTGACGAACATACATATTAACTATGTAGATTCTACGACATTAGAGAGCTAATCGTGCATGAATGAAATCATATTAAATTTATATTAACAATGCAATGAACTACCATCCTTTCTACCCTAGCCAACAACAACATATTATTCAGCCTTGAATCTCTAACCTATCAACATGCTGCAAGACGAAGACACTAAATTCAAGCATCGAACCTACAAATTATACTTGATAATTGTTTCTGTATTTTGACAAAGAGCAAAGATGAATCAACAATGGATGAACAACACCAAAACAAATTTATGTTCATACTTGAAAGTGGTGTCTGTTCATCCATCATTGATACTTCTTCCATCTTTGATACTTGTTGTAGCCTAAATATTCGCTCACACATCCGCCACTTTTCTTCCTTATTCTCTCAATACAAATGCAACATAATTCTTATAATAGATAGTCAACCTAAGCCTAAGATAAAATAAGCTAATCCAAGCAAACCTTAATATCTCTTTTGCTCTAATTATTCGCAAAAACAACACAGCATGTTCTTCCTTATTCTCTCAATACAATGCAAAACAATTCTTATAACAGATAGTCAACCTAAGCCTAAGAATAAATAGCTCTAAGGGGGTATACGGGACCAAATATCTTATTCCCCAAAACATAATAAGCCGATAACCACATGAAATAAGCTAATCCAAACACACCTTAATATCTCTTTTGCTCTAATTATTCGCAAAAACAACACCACATGAATCTAATACATAAACTAACAAGTTTCTAACAAATGTAAGACAAAACTGAGAAAGGGAGGATCAAAACCCTAGATCTGTTTACTCGGTCAATTGTAACGGAGGGTGTTATAAATTTGGGAGAGAAAGAGAGTATTATATTGAAGTGTATGAAGTGTGTTGTATAAGCTTTTATATATTATAGAAAAAGAGGATATAATGTTTAAGTGAGTGAAGTGTGTTGGATAAGCTTTAATTTGTATATATTAAAAACTAAAAGTATAAAAAGTAGATTAAAAGTTTAAAAACTAAAAGTATTAAAGGTAGAAATTTACAAATCTACAAATTTACAAATTATTATATATCATAGACACAAAATTATATGAATGTTTAATCGAAAATGTTGTCCTAAATAATAGTTATGCAATTTTAATAGGATTAACATGTTGTTTTTTAAATTCTACAAAAGAATAATCTAGAAATTTGCAGTTTTTTAGTTTGTTTTCCGAGAAAATTAGTAGGATCAGATCGGATGAGATCTTAAGATCCTATGGTCAAGATCGGAATCCTTTAAGATCTTAAGTTTTCAAAGATCCTATGTAAGATCCAGATCGTTTTTGCTTTGCAGTATTGTAAAATCGTAAGATCCTAAGATCAGGATCGGGATCCTGAGAACCATGGTAAGATGTACTTGGTGGGGACACCCCTAGGGACACTTGTCACAATAGTATGAAATCCGCCCAAGTTTTTTGTCTTAGTTAACTGATTCGTTGTGTTTTTGTGTCAAAACGATATACCAAAAATACCAACAAAGTGAGGTCAATGTTATCGTGAGGACAACAAGACGTGGAGAAATACAAGTAAACCTTTTAGGAAAAAGATTACCTCGTAAACTCGTGCAATGTGATATTTTTAAGACCGGGAAGTGATTTCCCAGGTCGTACCCCAACGAGGTGTGAATGGAAAGCTTCGCGAAAAGATCGAGATTAAAATGCTTGTATGTTTGATTGGAAAGATTGTTTGGTTTTACAGTACGTTAAATTAACGGAAATTGAAAATTAACAAACGTAAATGAAAATAAATCAACCTAAGGGGAACAAAAGGCAAATGGCAAACTAGGGGAATCCTAAAACACTACGGGAAACAAAATTAGGTATCGGGAATCCTAAAACACATGTTAACAAATAAACGTGACGTTTATTTAAGATAAACGTCAACGCACGAATAAAAACGTGAAATTTAAGCTACGCAAGTCCTACGGGCCTACAAATAATTTTCTAACGCACTAAAAGACAAGAAAATTTTAGAAAAAAAAAAGAAAATTAATTATTCGATAAAAATCCTGTTTACTATGAATTAATTACTATTTAAATGAAATAAAATCAACATAAATACTAGAACTATTCTAAAAATTGTGGGATTTTTCTGGAAATTCTAAATAGTTAAAAGAAATCTAAGAAAAATTAGAACTTGGAAATAAGTACTTGCAATAAGCTAGAATAAGCAGAAAACTAACTAATAAGCAAAAAGGGGATAAAGTAGTTAAAGAAAAAACAAGGGGAAGTATTACTGAGAAAAGTCCCTAGGGCAGATGGTAGTGTGTGGTGTTGTTGTGTGTTTATGCTAGAGGTCAGGGGTTCGACCCTGGCATTTTGCTATTTTTTTTTGCAAACATTTTTTTTTTATTTCTTTTTCTTTTTCTTTTCTTTTTCAACACACTTGAATAAAAACACACAAAACAATCTTTGAAAACAAATATTAACAAACAAACTCAACAAATCTCATTTCAGATTCAAGAATCATAACAGATTCAAGACCCAATTTTTTTTTTTTGTGTTAAAATCTTTTTCTTATGAAATTCAATACAAATAAAACAAATAAGCACAAAGGGGCTTAATATAAAATACACAACAACAACAAACACAACAACAAGGAGGAAAGAACAATAACAATCAACATCAACAACAACAAAAAAAATCAAAGAAGAACAGCAACAAGGAAAGTAGCAGTAGCAGCTAACAAAGGACCAATAAGCTTGAATAAGCCAATAAGCTCACATAAGCTTATACAAACACATCAACAACAACAAACAGCAATAACAACAACATATCAACAACAAGAACAACATGCATATCAATCCACAACAAGGAATTCAACAAGCTCAGCTCACTGCTACTGTAGCAGTAGAAAAGGGTCCAAAATGGGACTTTGGAGGCTAAAATTAAGCAGATAAACAAGCATAAATGGGGAAACAAAAGGTACACAATTAAAGACAGCCTAAAAGGGATTCTATATCACCAAGAATCAAGACCAGTTGAAAAACGGGTCAAATCAAGAATTCTGGGTGCAGGGCAGGCCAAGGCTAAACTTGGTCACTTTGGGCTCAATTCTAACTAACCAAATGTATTTCAAAACAGGATTTTCTTTTTGATTTTGATAGACAAGCAACCAAATATTGTAAAACAACAAATTTTATCTGTTTCAAACCAAAATTAAACCCTACAGAAGCTCTTGAACTTTGTCCCGTTTTTAAGTATGCAACTTTTGACTTCTCAAGATTTTTGCTCGATTTGACTTTTATGAAATTCTAAGGGTCTCTAATGATAAATTATGTTACATGCACCTAAGATAAGACTAAATTAAGTTCACTCAACAAGTTTTCTACCCACTGTGATGATCTAGAACCCTAAACTCCAAACAGTTAAGCCGTAAGGAGATTTAGAAGTCAAGTTTGACTTTTTCCTTAACACCTATCAATTTTAGGTTTTGCCTAAGTTCATTAACCCCTAAGGATGATGTCTGAGTAGATAATGACCAATGAAACACACACTATCACCATTAAACAGACCAAACCAAACACTACTTTAAAAACAGATTCAACAAATTTTCAAAGCAAGTAATCTATTCAACATTTGAAACTGATATTTAAACTTAAACTAATCAATAATGAACATAAATAAACAGATTTAAACAACAATAAACATCATTAACTTAATAATCACAGATCATGCTAAAAAATGTGGAAAAGTCTTACAAATTCATCCAAGCACAGAACTGAGTGACCAATGACCAAGATCACAACCCTATTACTCCCCATGGAGTTCTAAACCAAACCTAGCCCCTGCTTCTTCTTTATGTATCAGCAACATATCTTCTTCCTTTTTTTATTTATTTATTTTTGATTTTTTTTTATGATTTTCTCTTTTTTATTTTCTGAATTTTTTCTGTTTTGAGGCTAGAAATAACAATTAAGAAAGCTTATGAGAGCTTTTGAAACATTTAGAAATAATAATGGATCATGAATACAAAATTTAGCTAAAATTTTGAATTTTAATGGAAAATTGAACAAGCTTGGAATTAAACTGATAACTCAAATTAAATTGCATAAAAAGCTTAAAAACTTAAAGTTAAAGCTACTAAATTAAAGACATAAAAGAAAGGATGCCTTAGAAGGCTTACAAATGGTTCTATTTATACTAAAAACTAACTAGGGTTTCTTTTGCCTCTTGGTATGTGCTATTTTACACATACTTTTGACCTTAGTTTAAGTGATAAAAAGACAAAAAACTAACGTTAAACGCCAAAGATATCGTGTTTTTGTGTTTGTGATCGTGCAGGGAAGGATATTGCATAAATGACATCAAAATCAACCAAAAAGCCTAAAACGAGCACGAGATGTGGAAAAGTGTCACAAAGCCGAGTCAAAGATGAAATCTACTCAAGGAAAGCCCGTGATGACGAGTTTATTTCTTAAAAAGCTCAAGAAGATGAACGATACGCTTAATCAAACCAGAAAGATATTCATGAGAAGAAGCTTTCCAAAATTGAGCAAGTGAACATTTTTACATCTTTGAAGACTTGAATATAACGTGCTATAAAGTGACAATTAGATCAGTTATTAAATGGTAGAAGAGCTGTAACCAAAAAGTCACAGAGTAGTACTAAGTTAATGGTTCTATTCATGGACTATAGAGTGCCCTTGTGAGATATCGTTTGTTTATACTATATTAATATTATTTCATATATAGCTACAGTAATCGTCCCCCAATTACAGGGTTGTCGTTTAATCAATCAGAAAGATATTCATGGAATAAGTAACGCTCTCATCCATAGATGTGTAAGTCTGGTTGAGCTTGTTGTCATTTAACATTCTTTGTAAGTATGTGAATTTGAAACTGTTGTTAAACTGCACTGCGTCTGTCGTTGTAATAATTCTGTAGTAATGTTCATTCATGTCTTCCTTGGTAATGATTTTTTAATGTTTGATACTATTGATAATGACTTTTTTCTTTTGTATTCTTTTGTTGCTTATATTGTTGTAGAGTAGTTTTGATTCAATTGCTTTGACTTTCATGAACGTGTCTGTACACAGTCGTAGGGGGCCAAGGTAACTGAGCAGACTTTGCCAACCCTAGCTTAGTCAATATCTTGGATCGGACTTCATTTGTAAGGCTTCGCGTCTATTGATAGGTTAGTGGCGGCTTTTTCCAACAGTATGCTTCATAGAGTGTCGTTTTGTCTCGCGCTCGCTCTGCTTGGTTAGCCATAGATTATATTTCAATGCGTTTAGTTGTTAAGTGTTTTTATTTTTTGCATTCTTTTCATTTCAGCGGGTTATTTCCAGTCTTTTTCTTTCACTGTTTAGTTATATATGCTTTGTCTCGTCTTTAACTTTGTGGGGTGTTGTTGCTTTCTTTGTGCGTATTATCTACATAGTCTTTTTGACTGTATCTTCCAGCTTATTTCTCTCTATGTGTGTATTACTATAAGTGGGAAACGTTTCCATTCTGAATTCTTTCTTTGATATAGAATGTAGTTTTTTATGTAAATCCTGACCAGCATGCTTGTGATAGACTAGTGGATAGGTGGTTGTACTCCATAGATTATTCGAGATTTGGGTAATACATGATAATATTCATTCCGGTGGTATACTTACATTTGGTTAGCTTCGGAATTATTATGATTTGTTGCGCTAGTCCAGATTAGTTTATATAGGATTAGGACATAGTTTTTCTTTTAGATATATAATGCCTTATATACATGCTTTTTAATCAATGTGGCCCTATGTTTGTCCTATAATACGGTACTCATCCCTTTTATAAGAAAGTGTGCCTTTACTCAGACAGTAATAACGTAGTCTCTGAGTCGCGTTACAATCCCACTAACAATAAGCGGTAGTTAGGTTTTGGTGTTGGTATCGCGTGGTGATATCACCGCCACGACTTGATTTTTTTTGTAAACCGCTTAGCGAGTACTGTGGTCCTTTAATCAACAGATGTACGAACATCTAGTACGTAACCCAGAGCTGATGAATTAAGATGGATATCCACCCTAGCGGAGTATAGATAGGCTGTCCCGTTGCTTGATACAAAGGGCTTTAGATCGCATATGTTGATACCCCTAGCGATGGTAAAGAGAGTTGTGGCCTTGGTTCAAACATTTCATTCGAGAGAGTACGAAGTTAAAGGGTGTAGAAATCTCGGTCATAGAAACGTTGCGTGTGGCTAGGAGTTGCTAAGAACTGCGTTAGGACTGTTAATATCTTTTTCATCGCTGTGCGTCCAGTAGTATGATGGTAGGACCAAACTCTTATATAGGTCGTGAGTTGTTGGGTCTAAAGTTTTTTAAGTATAGCTGCAGTGTGTTGTCTCCTATATATTGATAGTCTGGAGTAAGTTGAAATTCTCGGGCTCATGCAGATATAGACTCAATATGTCGCTCATATGAGTAGAGTATTGGGTCATCGCTTCGGTTTAGGAATGGATGTCTAGTATGTAGCCAGTAGGTTTTCTTCTTACTTCATTAGAAGTCTAGGCGCACTCGCATATTTATGGTTGTCCTTCCGTCATATATGTAGGAATGATTACAGAGGGTTTTAATCTTTCTTAAATCGTAAACGCTGGTGATGGGGGCCGACTGGGTCGGAAATTTGGTCGTTAAGTCT
>LBNU01009268.1:139004-150507 GCA_014162995.1 Artemisia annua | reverse complement strand
TTCATGCAACTTTACTTGTTTTCTTATTTCATGTCGTTTTACCGCTTTCTTTTACTTTAATTTGTCATTGTAGTACAAACAAAACCAAATCTTCTTTTAAACCCTATTCACTACACATAGCTCACGATCTTGAGTGACGAGATCCATATTCAACCCTCGTTGGGACAACGATACCCGTGGTTTGAGCTTGTACTTTGCTCCTACGACTTTATCACCTCTTGTGTTTGTTCTGTGAGAGAAAACAGTGCACATTTGATCCTTGTGACTTCCTGAACAAATCCCACTCGTCAATTTAAACTAACCATGATCTGAACCCTTAATTCCATTTTGGCGGGAAAGTTTGGTTGTGGAGTTTGGATTGCCAGCTTGGCAATTGAGTGGTTAGGTAAGGGTTGTGAGTATAATGGAGATAGTGGGATGGGGAATTGGAGCTGGGGTGGAGCTTTTGAGGTGGGTAGGGTGGTGGAGTATAGCAGTAGTGGTGGTGGTGGTTTGTTCTCTGGGTAAAACAGGGGAAGGGGAAAGGGTATAGGTTTGACTTTGGTTTGACCTAGGGATTATTTAAATAACGCGGTAAGGATTGGGTTGTGGTGATGGGCTGACGGAGTAATGGGTCAAAGGGTTAGGATCAGGCCTGGATATGGTGGATTGAAATAAATAGAGGATCCGTTTGGTTTAATAGCTATGAAACACAAGGACCAAAAATGTAATTCCTGAAAATCCAGGGACCAAACCTGCCAATGGTTCCCAAAATTATTCAAAGGGCCATAGTTGCCAATCTTATCATTCCAGAAGGACCCGTGTTGATTTTTCTTCGAAATGAATATCCAGGGGCAAATTCTGCAATTTTCTGAACTTGAGGGACTGATTATGCCAATTCTTCAAAATTTCACTTCAGGGAATCGAAATGTCATTTGATGATTCTAGGAGGGTGATTGTTGACTTTTCTTAATAAAAACTCTCCAGGGACCATTTCTGACATTTTCTGATAGTTGAAGGACTGATTTTGACAATTCTCCATATTTTGCTTGTTTTTCGTCTGTTTTCAATCCTTTGTACCTGAAACACGCAAAAACACACTCCAAGGATATTTGTGATATTATTTGATCGTTTTTAAGTGTTTTTAATTGTGTTGACTCGGAAAATGGACGAAAAGATATGTGCAAAAAGGCACATATCAAATCCCCCACACTAAGCAGTTGCTAGTCTCTAGCAATTCAAAATTTAAGAACAACCCGTTTTGAAAATTTAATGGATTTGATGTCTCTTTACCAAAATCCATTACTTCTGGAGTAGCCAAATGTTTCAGTTCAATAAGAACTATGGTACACTGATAACCATATGATTTTTAGCAAACCATCAGCTGTCAACGGATTTGATTTGTCTTTACCAAAAGCCGTTTGCTTCTGGACTATCCAACTCTTCTGATATCATCTTGGTGAGTTGATTACCAGTTATGGTTTTCTACTGCCTTTAACCACAAGCCATAGCCTTGTGGGCTAGTCAACTCTTCACTTATAAAAGATACGGTGAGTTGAATACCATACAATTGTTGGCAAATTGTCAGCCATAAACGGATTTGATATATCTTTACCTAGAGCCGTTTGCTCCAGGATTAGCCAGTCCTTATGTGTGCTAGACATGGTGGACTGATTACCATTTATTTTGTTAGTGCAAAGCACTTTTAAAATAAAAAAAAATTGGTCAAAACGGGGTTACCAGGGGACTAGGAGGTACAAATGTGATCAAATTCGACTAGAATTTCCCCCCCACACTTAGAATTGAATATTGCCCTCAATATTCAAAGTACCGGCACTTAGCCAAAACTTTGAACGGAAAAAGGTAATACTACTGGCCAAGTGTGGAAACAAAATCTTTTTTCACAAAAGGATTTAAAAATGATATCCCTGGATAGACTTTAGTAACAAGATCGGATATTGGGCGGCTGGATTGAAAACAGGCGCATCAATCATCACGATCAAAGGGAAATTTGAAAATAAGAGCAAACAACACACAAGAAGCAAACAAGTAGAGGAAATTCCCCCACACTTAGTTTTAGAAAATAGAAAGAAGTCAAAAACATGTGTGAAAACCCATGGCATGCTACTATTTTTGTTAACCGAGTCGCTAGCTTGACTCGACCCCGAATTCATTGGTTCTTGGGGAAGCAAGATGTGGAAAAACAATCTCCATCGGGCTTTCATTCAACATGTTTGGATAAACATTTGAAGCATGAGAAAGTTCCACCCCGATGAGATAACCACATGTATTCTAATAGTGAAAACTATTAGAAACGATACCGGGGTCAAAGATAGTATCCTCACTCCCGAATGTGTTCAGAAGAGGGGAAGTGATGGGATACGTGAAGAAAAGGAAGAAAGTCATGATAATAATCATGACAAGATCTTCTTCCTCAAGAGCAGGTTCAGTATCCTAAATTTTTATTTTATCGGTTAAGCTCTTTGGTTTAGAAAACAGCCCGGGTGGGAGGGTGGGAAATTTTGTCTCCACAATACAAACTCTCATGATTGAGAATCTCTCCCCACGGTCATGGTTTTTCTTGCCATCATACTCCGGAGGAGTCATGATATGAGTGAGTTCACCGGCGAACTCCTCGAAGGTAAATGATTCATATTCGGGGAGAGAAATGTGAGAATGAGAAGTGGTACTGCCACTAATCTTCTCTCCCATATGATCAAAGCGGAATGTTTCAAATTCCGGAATAGAATGATTGGAAAAAGCCTCAAGCTCATGAAATGTTTCGGGCTTTTCCAAGATGAAGCCACTATCCTCAACGGGGATAGGAGATGAAACTGGTTTATCATTTAAGGCTTCGATTTTAGAAATGAGAAGATTGACATTCAACAATGTTGCACGAAGAGCTTCATCTTGGATTTCAGTGTCAACTTCTTCATCATTCTCTTCTTCTAAGCTAACAAGCTCGGAAGGTAATTCCTCCATATAAATGATGTCTCCACAAGATAGAGAACAATCCTCATCAGAATCGGAGAACATCTCAATTTGATCATTTGGATTTTCAGGAGGGGGAGAGATATCACACATATGATCATGAATTCCCTGTGACTCTCTTGGGATTGGGACAAGGTTCTCAACACTAGACTTTATGAATTCGTCCAATTCCTTTTCGGGAACAGTGCTAAGATGCTCATCCCCTATGTTCGGAGAGTGGGTGTGAACTTCGGGTGTGATAACAGACTGAGGGAGTTGAGAAGTGCTAGTATGTATGGATTCTTTAAGTTCCATTTGCTCTTTTGCTAGTGATCCCGTCATATTCTTTTCTCCCTGTGTTTCCATGGGTGCAGTTTCAACTGATGAACCCTTATAAAATTGAAGAATGTCAAGGGTATCTTCATCATCACTGCCATCACAAATGAAACGGAATTGAGAACCAGATCTGGCTGCTTTTTCTTTTGCAATTGATTCTCTAATAGAGTTTTCAAGGGCAATTTGGACATCTAATTTAGCAGCCTGCTCTTCAGCCAATAATTCTGCCATAGTTTTCTCATGATGATTTTCTCGGGCATGTTCTTCCTTCAATTCTTTTACTAAATCCAGAAGATCAAGGAGAAGATTTTGAGGAATTGGCTGAGGCGGTTCCTGATTCATTTGGTAATGTGGAGGTTGTTCATGATAAGGATAGTCATAATTGTCACAAGGAACATACTCATCGACAGATGCGTTCCTAATAGGACAATCAGAACTAAAATTTGAACCTCCATAGTAGTCATAGCGACTAAACAGATGTGACTGTGATGGATTGTGGTCAAAACCAAATTCATGATTGTTACAAGGAACCTGTTCATAGACAAACTGATTCCTAGTTTGACAATCAGAGCTGTAGTGAGGGCCTCCACAATACTCACAAGAAAAACTTGATGTATTTTGATACGAAGCATCATTGAGATTTGGACAATATGATTCTTGCTCGTATGAATGTGATGGGTAGTTGGGAAAATTTGAAAAGTCGTTGAATGAGTTCGGATAAGCAAATGAATTCCTCGAACCACAAAACAAACAACTTCCGTCCCGAATATCATTACCACATTGTTCACATGTACACCAACGACATGGTGAACCGAAAAGCGGCTCACCACAACTGACGCAAGGAATAAGCGACTGCATAAGAGAAGGAATCGGACCTTTCAAAGAATCAACAAGATCAACACAATAATCCGAATGATTATCAAGTCTCGAAGAACATTTTGAAAAATCCGGAGGTGGGACAAGTGGTGTGCTCTTAGAGCTAGTAATTTCCACCACTTCCGTTATGACCCCCGGTTCTTGTTCTTGATAAACGTGAAGAAGATTAGGCAAGTCGTTCATTTTAGTCACTGCTTTAACTCGGTACGTTTGCTTGATAAACTTCGAACCTTAAATCGTGAAAGGTGTGGATCAAGTCTTGACGGTTTGTCATTAATAGCACGTATCTCGGGCTGTGAAGGGTAGTTGGAAGAATTTGGAGAATCATTGAGAGACTTTTTAGTGGATAATTCGCACCAATAACAATTTTCGTCTTGACAATAATTTCCACACTTCTCACAAGTACACCGGAAACAACGATAGCCGTTCTCGATCGGGTTTTTGCAATGAAAACATGTGTAGCCGAGAGATGCCATAAGAATTATACATGAGAGAAGTATAAGAAGGTAGTATCAAACGGATGGAGGGTAAAGAAGAATATTTTGAGTTTTTCAAAAAAACACATCAATTAAAACGAGACCAACAAAAAGACAAGGGAACTTAAACCAATAATCACAAACGCAAGGTTAACCTTTAAAGACAAATGCACAAAGGAGCGGGAGAGAAGAATGGATCTCTTACTAGGGAGAAGTTCGTTGGATCGCCCTATACCGTTTCGACTCCTCTTAAAGTTTGCTTATCGTTTAAAAGTTTTCCAAAACACAGGTGATACAAAGGCAAATTTTGATCTTTAGTTTGGGAACTTATTAATGGCCATACCCCCAGTTGGGATGTATTCCGTCTTGGTTCTCGACAATGTATTTTATTGTTGTATTTATTAAACAAAGAAATCGGAAAATCTTTTTGTGTTTTTTCTTATCTTTTATAGATATAATACATATATAGAAACAAAAGAAAAATATTTTTGGTTTTTTATAAGTGTTCGAAAGCGTTAACTTCTTGCGAAGGTTCTACAATACTAATCGTTAAAACCTTTTACGAGACTTTCGACACACAGCCTCTCCGGCAGCGGCGCCATTTGATTCGTTGTGTTTTTGTGAAAAAACGATATATCAAAAATACCAACAAAGTGAGGTCAATGTTATCGTGAGGACAACAAGACGTGGAGAAATACAATTAAACCTTTTAGGAAAAAGATTACCTCGTAAACTCGTGCAATGTGATATTTTTAAGATCGGGAAGTGATTTCCCGGGTCGTACCCCAACGAGGTGTGAATGGAAAGCTTCGCGAAAAGATCGAGATTAAAATGCTTGTATGTTTGATTGGAAAGATTGTTTGGTTTTATGGTACGTTAAATTAACGGAAATTGAAAATTAACAAACGTAAATTAAAATAAATCAACCTAAGGGGAACAAAAGGCAAATGGCAAACTAGGGGAATCCTAAAACACTACGGGAAACAAAATTAGGTATCGGGAATCCTAAAACACAAGTTAACAAATAAATGAACGTTTATTTAAGATAAACGTCAACGCACGAATAAAAACGTGAAATTTAAGCTACGCAAGTCCTACGGGCCTACAAATAATTTTCTAACGCACTAAAAGACAAAAGAAAATTTTAGAAAAAAAAAGAAAATTAATTATTCGATAGAAATCCTATTTACTATGAATTAATTACTATTTAAATGAAATAAAATCAAAATAAATACTAGAACTATTCTAAAAATTGTGGGATTTTTCTGGAAATTCTAAAAAGTTAAAAGAAATCTAAGAAAAATTAGAACTTGGAAATAAGTACTTGCAATAAGCTGGAATAAGCAGAAAACTAACTAATAAGCAAAAAGGGGATAAAGTAGTTAAATAAAAAACAAGGGGAAGTATTACTGAGAAAAGTCCCTAGGGCAGATGGTAGTGTGTGGTGTTGTTGTGTGTTTATGCTAGAGGTCAGGGGTTCAACCCTGGCTTTTTGCTATATTTTTTTTTTGCAAACATTTTTTTTTATTTCTTTTTCTTTTCTTTTTCAACACACTTGAATAAAAACACACAAAACAATCTTTAAAAACAAATATTAACAAACAAACTCAACAAATCTCATTTCAGATTCAAGAATCATAACAGATTCAAGACCCAAAATTTTTTTTTTGTGTTAAAATCTTTTTCTTATGAAATTCAATACAAATAAAACAAATAAGCACAAAGGGGCTTAATATAAAATACACAACAACAACAAATACAACAACTAGGAGGAAAGAACAATAACAATCAACATCAACAACAACAACAAAAATCAAAGAAGAACAGCAACAAGGAAAGTAGCAGTAGCAGCTAACAAAGGACCAATAAGCTTGAATAAGCCAATAAGCTCACATAAGCTTATACAAACACATCAGCAACAACAAACATCAATAACAACAACATATCAACAACAAGAACAACATGAATATCTATCTACAACAAGGAATTCAACAAGCTCAGCTCACTGCTACTGTAGAAGCAGAAAAGGGTCCAAAATGGGACTTTGGAGGGTAAAATTAAGCAGATAAACAAGCATAAATGGGGAAACAAAAGGTACACAATTAAACACAGCCTAAAAGGGATTCTAAATCACCGAGAATCAAGGATTGGGGTCAAAGACTGATTAAGTTATGACCAGTTGAAAAACGGGTCAGATCAAGAACTCTGGGTGCAGGACAGGCCAAGGCTCAACTTGGTCACTTTGGGCTCAATTCTAACTAACCAAATGTATTTCAAAACAAGATTTTTTTTTTATTTTGATAGACAAGCAACCAAATATTGTAAAACAACAAATTTTATCTGTTTCAAACCAAAATTAAACCCTACAGAAGCTCTTGAACTTTGTCCCATTTTTTAGTATGCAACTTTTGACTTTTCAAGATTTTTGCTCGATTTGACTTTTATGAAATTCTAAGGGTCTCAGATGATAAATTATGTTACATGCACCTGAGATAAGACTGAATTAAGTTCACTCAACAAGTTTTCTACCCACTGTGATGATCTAGCACCCTAAACTCCAAACAGTTAAGCCGTAAGGAGATTTAGAAGTCAAGTTTGACTTTTTCCTTAACACCTATCAATTTTATGTTTTGCCTAAGTTCATTAACCCCTAAGGATGATGTCTGAGTAGATAATGACCAATGAAACACACACTATCACCATTAAACAGACCAAACCAAAACTACTTTAAAAACAGATTCAACAAATTTTCAAAGCAAGTAATCTATTCAACATTTGAAACTGAGATTTAAACTTAAACTAATCAATAATGAACATAAATAAACAGATTTAAACAACAATAAACAAAATTAACTTAATAATCACAGATCATGCTAAAAAATGTGGAAAAGTCTTACAAATTCATCCAAGCACAGAACTGAGTGACCAATGACCAAGATCACAACCCTATTACTCACCATGGAGTTCTAAGCCAAACATAGCCCCTGCTTCTTCTTTATGTATCAGCAACATACCTTCTTCCTTTTTTATTTATTTATTTTTGATTTTTTTTGATGATTTTCTCTTTTTTATTTTTCTGAATTTTTTCTGTTTTGAGGCTAGAAATAACAATTAAGAAAGCTTATGAGAGCTTTTGAAACATTTAGAAATAATAATGGATCATGAACACCAAATTTAGCTAAAATTTTGAATTTTAATGGAAAATTGAACAAGCTTGGAATTAAACTGATAACTCAAATTAAATTGCATAAAAAGCTTAAAAACTGAAAGTTAAAGCTACTGAATTAAAGACATAAAAGAAAGGATGCCTTAGAAGGCTTACAAATGGTTCTATTTATACTAAAAACTAACTAGGGTTTCTTTTGCCTCTTGTGTTTGTTCTGTAAGAGAAAACAGTGCACATTTTATCCTTGTGACTTCCTGAACAAATCCCACTCGTCAATTTAAAGTAACCATGATCTGAACCCTCAATTCCATTTTGGTGGGAATGTTTGGTTGTGGAGTTTGGATTGCCAGCTTGGCAATTGAGTGGTTAGGTAGGGGTTGTAAGTATAATGGAGATAGTGGGATGGGGAATTGGAGCTGGGGTGGAGCTTTTGAGGTGGGTAGGGTGGTGGAGTATAGGAGTAGTGGTGGTGGTGGTTTGTTCTCTGGGTAAAACAGGGGAAGGGGAAAGGGTCTAGGTTTGACTTTGGTTTGACCTGGGGATTATTTAAATAACGGGGTAAGGATTGGGTTGTGGTGATGGGCTGACAGAGTAATGGGTCAAAGGGTTAGGATCAGGCCTGGATATGGTGGATTGAAATAAATAGAGGATCTGTTTGGTTTAATAGCTATGAAACACAAGGACCAAAAATGTAATTCCTGAAAATCCAGGGACCAAACCTGCCAATGGTTCCCAAAATTATTCCAAGGGCCATAATTGCCAATCTTATCATTCCTGAAGGACCCGTGTTGATTTTTCTTCGAAATGAATATCCAGGGGCCAATTCTGCAATTTTCTGAACTTGAGGGACTGATTATGCCAATTCTTCAAAATTTCACTTCAGGGAATCAAAATGTCATTTGATGATTCTAGGAGGGTGATTGTTGACTTTTCTTAATAAAAACTCTCCAGGGACCATTTCTGACATTTTCTTATAGTTAAGGGACTGATTTTGACAATTCTCCATATTTTGCTTGTTTTTCGTCTGTTTTCAATCCTTTGTACCTGAAACACGCAAAAACACACTCCAAGGATATTTGTGATATTATTTGATCGTTTTTAAGTGTTTTTGATTGTTTTGACTCGGAAAATGGACGAAAAGATATGTGCAAAAAGGCACATATCATTAACAAAACCTATTGCACATGACCCATGACCCATGTGAATTAGCCATTATTATCGGTCATTAATGGTTTTCATTACACACTAACCCACTACAAACCAAATGCACATGACCCATGACCTATGTTAGTTACCCAGTTTCGATCACCAGTAATAATGTATTGGTCGATAACGTGTCAATATATATATAAGCCACTACAACCCAATGCACATGACCCATTACCCATGTTTAGTTACCAATTGTCAACAGTCATGGATGTGTCGTAACTCGTAACATGACGACACTCTAAGCAACTATAACCTAATGCATATGACCCATATAATGTTAAATACCCATTAATGAATATGACCAATGATAACCTAATGCACATGACCCATGACCCATGTGAATTAGCCATTATCACTGGTCATCCATGTTGCACCGGCTTGGTAGGTGTATACCGTTTGGCACAAACACTAAGAAGCAAATATACAGGGACCTCCCGATCATGTTATCCGGGATCGAGAAAGTTTGAACTCGGCTTGAGCTTGACTCGATCGAAAAGCTCGATTTAACTGTAAAATTGTGTTTTCATACACATCTTAAAATTGAAATATAAAATAACCTAAAAATTGAATTCGGTTCGAATTCAGCTCAAAAACTTTGATACATTCATAAATAAGTATTTACATTTAGTACACTTACATATTAAAAAAAAACAAAAAAAAACATATTTTGTATTACTTACAAGCTCGAGAACTCAATAATAACTCGAGTCAAACTTATATAAGGTTGAGCTCAACTCATTAAACATTTCGAGCTCATTTGATAGGCTAAGAATTGAAATATAATATATGAATAAGAATTGAATTTGGTTCGACTTCAGCTCAAAAACCTTGATACATTCATAAATAAGTATTTACACTTAGTACACTTACATATTTAAAAAAAAAGTCACTTACAAGCTCGAGAACTCAACAATAACTCGAGTCCAACTTATATAAGGTTTAGCTCAACTCATTAAACATTTCGAGCTCATTTGATAGACTTTCAATCCCTCTAAAATTTTAGTAGAGTGCTCAAGATCCCGCCCTTTAATTTTCCCTAAAAATTTCAATCTCCCGCTCAAGATCCTGCCCCTTTTCCCCCAAAATCAAAACACTAACACTTACACTAGTCATATCTATCTTCTCTCTATTCATATCTTCTCCTTCTCTCTAGAACCGACTCACACCACTGCCACACTTCACCGCCTTTTCTCGCTGGCGTTCCACCAACCATCGCTCCTCCACGCCATCACCGTCATCAAGACAAGGGAACTGTATGGGAGAGTTTGTTTGCTTCAGTTGTTTGGTTCGAGATAACCACCATCACAGTCAAGCCACCATCACCCTCATCTCACCTGTCCTACTCTGTTCATGGGTATGCTCAAACAAACATTTAATTTATATTTTCTTAAATGTGCAATCGAATATAAAATGATTTATATTGATTTTGGTGGATTAAAACTAGCCTAAAACATGTTTTTTATTATAAACTCGTGTGGTGGTAATCGTTGCAGGTAAACTTATTAAGACGACATAGTTTTCCTGTTTATTGGAATGGAGACAATCGACGTGTTCTAAGAGGCCACTGTTTTGCTCGTAAAGGGAGTCTTAATTGGTTTCCACTCCGGGAGTATGTTGCTGAATAGTTGGAGTTTGCTTATCGCAATCGCGTAAGTGATGCATTAAAATTAAAGATATAACATAACATCTGTTATATATGAAATTAACTCAAATATGGTTGCTTTTTGTGAAACTGTTTCATTTGTACCAAATGTTAGTGATTTGCTTGCTTGGTAATGTGTTTGAAATTTATTTGTTCTAGGTTTGGCACTGCAGAATATTTCAACCATCTAGATTATTTGTTGCCCGAGTTGGTATATAAGGGTCTGCCCCGGTATGTTGGTTTTTGATGCTAAACTTATATTTGGGACATCTAATTTTGTCATCTTTTATGTTAGCATTAAGCACGTTACTTGTTTCTTGCAGGGGCTACATGCTATTTTCACGGGTGAGGATGATACATGGGATGCCTGGCTAAAAATTCCCTCATCTGGATTTTCTGGCACAGTTCATTTTCGAGGGACTGGAATTAAATTGAGGCGTGGGTATGCTCTATCTCAGTCACCAAAGCCAACCCATGTATATTTTTACTGTTTCATGGTTGGCAGATCTTATGTTATGCAGCATTATTAGTGTCTTGGTTTCTTACAGTTCGTAACATCTGTTTATAGGATGAGTTATGTCAAGCAGATAGAGGAAGAAATGGACGATTATTATTCACAGGTAAAACTAATGGCGTAGTGTATTGTGGATCAAAGGAAGGGAAAACAAAGACGGAGAATCTCCAGATGCTGAGATTAGATCATTGGCAGATAAACTTGTAAATTTGACTGCAAATTCTATTATCATGCTTATATACCAGCAACATTAACTGTATACTAACCGTACTAAAAATATATCCCAACATTTCCCATATATATATATATATATATATATATATATATATATATAT
>LBNU01009268.1:128326-138817 GCA_014162995.1 Artemisia annua | reverse complement strand
AAAAAAAGATCTGCTGGTCAAGCAACTGTCCAACGAGATGTCAGAAAACAATCCTGGACTAAAATTAGTACCAACGAAGCGAAAACATTTGGTCTAGTGAAACTTTTCAAAATCAAGCTAAGGCGGCGAAGAGTCAACAGGTTTTAACATATGGTAGTTGAAAATTTGATTATATATGACATTACAATTGTATATATATTATGTTCATTTATATACATTCGAGTTTTATTCAATTTGAAATACAATTGTATATATATTTGCTTCATTTATATACCATCTGTTTTATATATATACTAGCAGTAGTAACTCTGCGCCAGCAGTACTAACTTAGTACTAGCAGTACAAACATTATTGGTCACTCTGTTTTTAATTCGATGTGTGACTAAATATTACAAAATGCCACACAAACTAAAAATTCATGTGACCATTGAATGAACATTAGTCACACAAAACACACATGTCTGCACTTTAAACATCAAATGGTTACACTTATTAACACTTTTGGCCACTGTTTGCTTAATTGTATGTGACTAAATACACAAAACAAACATGGTTTGTGTGACTAAATATTACAAAAGGCCACACAAACATAAACTTCATGTGGCCATTGGATGATCAATTGTCACATAAAATACAAATTTCTTCATTGTAAACAGCATTTAGTCACACTTATTAACACTTTTTGCCACTTTGTTTTAAATTTTCTGTGACTAACTCCAAAAAAGCAACACCCATTGTGCGACTAAATCATCACAAACGTCACATTTATTATATATTCATGTGGCCACAGGACGGGAAATAGTCACACAAAATACACATTTACTAGAAAGAATCATCTCAAATGTCATATGTATTATATATTTATGTGGCCAAAGGATGAACAATAGTTAGTCTCAAAAAACATTCGTGTGACTATAAGGTGTTTACGGTCACTGATACTGACTAATCCAACAAAACTTGTGCCTAATTTGTCACACATATTTGGGGTTTTGGTCACTGTTTTTCGCTGGAAAAGGCGACGAACTCAAAAATATGACCATATGCCACCTCGGTGGCGGGACCTTCAGTGACACACAACGAAAAAAACGTATGTGACTATATGCATATCGTCACACATTTTAGGCGTGACCGATACAACTTTTTGTACCAGTGATATATATATATATATATATATATATATATATATATATATATATATATATATATATATATATATATATATATATATATATATATATATATATATATATATATATATATATATATGAAAATATGTGGAAAGCATAATGAATATGGGTGTGAAACCAATTATATAGAGCATGAATCAGATAGAAAATACAGGTAAAATCTGAATGTTAGCACTACTGGGGACGGTCCCGTAAATAGGGGACGGTCCCTTATTGATAGAGGACCGCCAATCCGTTAAAGGACTGCCACCAATAGGTTTCCTGGTTGGCAGATGTGTTGTGATTTAAACAACTTCCCATTTTTAAGGTTCAGTAATTTTAGTCCGTTTTCAAGTTCAACTATGACTAATATCACAACATATTATCATAGCTTAAAACATAAACATTCATTCATTTCATTCATGAGAAGCATACAATATCATTCATTCAAACATACAAGATCAACCATAGGTAACACATAACTAAGACATCATTAAACAACAATACTAGTCATCAACTACAACAACAAGTTGTCTCCTATTGCATGCTTGGTCTAAAACGTAACATCCACTTGATTATTCTTGAACTAGACATTTGAAAAGCATCTAGTTAGATGGTGTAGTGGATGATGGTGAGGATGAAGGTGGAGCCGAAGGTGTTGCCGATGGTGGCATGGAAGCAAGGGGAGTTGGTTGCACATTTCGTTGAGCAATGAGAAACTCAATGTGACCAAACATGATGTGTAGTTCATCTCGAAGAGAGTGGATGAGATGAAATTTATGATAGCAACAAGCACACCCCACCGTGTGTTTGTTAACAAAGTAGTAGGGAAGTGAATTTCCAAAAGTTGGAGATGATGGTGGTGTGGAAGCAATGTTTTCCAATGGCCCATTTGGTGATGTGGTGGTATGATTTAGTGAGTTTGTTTGAAGAGGATGTTGGTTTCTTGGTGATGAGATGGAGTGAGTGGGAGGTGGTGGTTGATTACTTACAAATGGAGTGTAGGCACCCGAACTAGATTCGTAAGTAAAGGTGACAAGTTTTGATGAATGATGAGAAAGATGATGTGGTTGGCTTTGAGCTAGAGGATGGCTTTGATGATGAGTAGGAAGTACCATTGGTGGATGGTGTTTTGAGTGGTGCACTTGGTGATTGAGGTGATGTTGGTGGGGACTTAGGAGATGGAGTGGTGTCATAGTGTGTAAGGTCAATGAAGTTTGTATGAGGTCGAATGATTTTGAGCTTAGGCCTTTTCTTTGGTGATTGTGTTATGAGCTCATTCTTTGTGGTTGTCAAGGAAGTGGAGGATGAGGCCGTTGTAGGTGATGAAGATGAAGTGTAAGGTTAATGTGATGATATTGAGGTTGATAAGTAAGGTTTAAATAATCATGAAATAGGTTTAGGATTGCAGGAAAGTAGAAAACAATGTGGTATGTGCTTATCCACATGCCTTTTATTCACCATTATTAGACTATTATAGACCAAAAACTAACGTTAAAAGCCAAAGATATCGTGTTTTTGTGTTTATGACTGTGCAGGTGAGGATATTGCAAAAACAACGTGAAAATCAACCAAAAAGCCTAAAACGAGCACGAGATGTGGAAAAGAGTTCTAAAGTCAAGCAAAAGATGAAATATACTTAAGAAAAGCCCGTGACGACGTTTTTATTATTTAAAGACTCATGAATATGAAAGAGACACTTAATCGAAGATTAAAGATGATTATCATGAATAAGCTTCCCAAACTCGAGCAAGTGATCACTTTTGCATCGTTGAAGACTTTTAGAAAACACGTCAACACGCTACCTCAAGTTACAAGGGCCTAAGTTTAATTTTTAGAAGTTATATTAAGTGTGTAATGTAGTTTATGTGTCTTGTTCATGAGATGTAAAAGTTTAGGGGGCAAAGTGTATACAAGGAAAAACTAAGACTCCCCCTAGCTTGATAAATACTCCATCTAAGCTTCATTTTGAAGCTAGCCCTTATTTTAGTTTTTAATTAGTGTGTGTAAGTTTTTATTAATGCATATTTAGTTTTCATGTCTTAATCTTTCAAACTTATTTCTCTTCATCTTTAATCTTCTTGTTTAATCTTTACAAGCTTTGTTTTTAATCTTTCATATAAGCTTTTATAAGTTGTTGTCACCTTTGCATGGTTTTATAATTGATTCGAATGGATAAGCTCATGGGCTAGGGCTTGTTTGTTTGGTTTCTTGGTCGTAGCTTATTTAAGCTTATTTATAAGCTTTTTGTCTTTCAAACTTGTTCTCTATTAATCTTCTATTAGTTTTTGTCATGCTTTAATATTTTGTCACGTAAAAAAATAAGTTCCATACATGTTTTTTTTAGGTATTTACGAGTAAGGTTTTTATGTGTGTTTTGCGAGTATCAAAGCTAGTATTTGCGAGTAAGAATCTCAAAGTTGCGAGTATGGTACGTTTTGTGGTTCTTGCGAGTATGGCTTGTGATCTTGCGAGTAAGCAAGTATTTTGATTGCGAGTTTGGCTTGGCAATCCTTTATAGCGTGTATCATTAACTATTGCGAGTATGGGGCTAGGTTCTGCGAGTATGACCTAAGTTTTATGCGAGTATCACTTTCAAGTTTTAGCTTTGCGAGTATGGTACAAGGTCTTGCGAGTATGATAGCATAGTGTGTGAGTTTATTTGTTTTGTTTTCTAGTTTCTTAGTTTCTTTTTAGTGTCGTGTCGTGTAAGTTCTTCAAGCCGAGCTTGGCTTCTTACCACCTCATCGTTAATCGAGTGAGGTTTATTTCTCTTATTTCTAAACGTTACTCCGTCGAATTTTCTTTAAACCTTTTTAGTTTTATTACGACTTATTTTACTTTCTTCTCTTATTCGTTAACTTTAGTCGTTTAATCTTTAAACCTTTCTATAGTTTAATTTTTCTTTTAGTTAATTAAAACTTAAACTCCAAAAACATTTTATTTATTTCTTTCTCTTATAATTTCAAGTTTAATTTCATTTCTTTTACGTACCACTTAGCTGTATGTTTTCTTTTCTCGTTTCACTTATTTCTTTTACTCTAGTTCTTTATTTCATTTAAGTTTTAAACAATCTTTCGTAGTACAACTAAAACCAAATCACATCTTTTAAAACCTATTCATCTCACATAACTCACGACTCGAGTGACATGATCAATTTCAACCCTCGTTGGGACAACGATCCGTGGTTTACAAGCTTGCTTGCTAGATCGCAATGATCAAATTTTTGGCGCCGCTGCCGGGGAGCGGTTGATAAGATTAAGTCGTTAGATTATTGAGTATTGTGTTTTGAAGAACCTTCTTTTAGAGGTTATCATTTTTTATAAACATAAAAACAACTAAAAATTATAAAACCTATAAAAACCAAAAATATTTTTCATTTTTCTTTTATAAAACTTAAAAAACTAAAAAGATTTTCATTTCAACTTACTTTTTCAATTTGTTTCACTTTGATTTGTTTCAATTTGTATGAACACTCGTTCTTCTTATAACGAGCTTTTTCCACCACTTTCTAATCCCGAGAGTCTTCTAAGACGTCCAAACCGAGTTAATTCTCCAAATCTCGAGGAAATGAATAACAACAACAACAACGGTGCACAAGCCAACGGGGCTCCCAACGGAGGAGATCCCCAACCTCTTCATGATTTACGTCCAATGGAGGAACAACTCCAATCACCTTTCCAAGGTGTGAGGAGAGCCATCGTGATTCCCGATATTCAAGCAAATCACTTTGAAATCAATCATGGATTACTCAATCTCATTTCGGGTATATCCTTTCACGGGTTTGATCACGAAGATCCTCATGTTCACATTCGGAACATAACCGACATTGCTGAAACAATTAAAATCAACCAAGTTCCTTATAATGTTGTCAAAATGAAATTGTTTCCCTTTTCTCTCAAAGGAGCTGCACGTACTTGGCTAGACAAAGAACCCCCCAATTCGATTCATACTTGGGATGATTTGGCTAGCAAGTTCCTTAACCATTTCTGTCCACCTTCAAAAACCTCAAATCTTCGTACTCAAATCTTTCGTTTCCAACAAGCTTTCGATGAATCATTCAGCGAAGCTTGGGATCGATTCAAAGAGTTACTTGAAAAGTGTCAGAATCACGGGTTTTCTGAATTGCATCAAATCGATACGTTCTATAATGGTTTGAATCCCATTGATCAAGATTCACTCAACTCTGCTGCTGGTGGTAATTTGTTATCTCGAAACACTCAAGATGCATTCACGATCATTGAAAACAAAGCAAGAGTGCGAACTTTACGAAGCAAAACACAAGTGTCAAGTGCTAGTAACAAGGCTAACGACGAGGTTTTGACATTAACCAAACAAAATTCTGATGCTATTGCTGCTCTTACAAAACAAATGGGACTTTTTATTCAACACAAAGAACAACCGTCTCAAACCGTCAATGCTATTAACCAAAGTTACGAAACTTGTGGTGGTCCCCATTCATATTACGAATGTCCAACAACCGGTAACGTCTCTAACGAGCATGTGTACACTGCTAACATGGGTGGTAACGCTTACCAACCCCAAGGAGATCGAAATCTTCTCAGCTACCGTTCAACCAATTACCTTGGACCACCACCCGGTTTTCACAACCCGCCTCCAAACCAAAATGTGCAAAATCATGGTAATCAAGTCAATCAGAATCAAAGTCGTGCAACTCACGGTTTTCAGAATCAAAATCAAGGTTTTAACCAAAATCGGAACTTTCAAAATAATCATGGAAATTTTGGAAATCAAGGTGCTAATTATGGAAACTTTAATCATGAGAATCAAAATTTTCAAAACCAAGGTCAAGGTTTCAACAACAATGCCCGTGGGCAAACTTTTAACCAAAACCAAGGTGTTGTTCAAAATCAATCCAACACGGATGAGTTGTTGGCAGAATTACTTCGTCAAAATCAAAACAACCAAACCATCTTGCAAAGTCAGCAGACACAACTTAAAAATCATGAAGAAACAACAAGAATATTGCTAAAGGAAATTTTTGACATGAAAAAGTCTTTAAATGATCGACCCTCGGGTTCGGGTACCACTTCTCTACCTAGCAACACGATCGCTAACCCGAGGGGCGTTGTCTAGGCGATCACAACACGCAGTGGCATTTCTTACAAAGGACCAACGGTTCCAACTGCCTCTTATTCTCCTCCTTCAAAGGTAGTGGACCATGCAACCAAGGTGACAACGGATACGAGAATTCCTATTCACCAAGGAAGGACCGAAAATATCCAACCTCTGGTGGTTCAATCGACAAATGAAAATGCAAATGTGTCAAAAGGAAAAGAAAAAATTGTTTTTGAACAAGATGAACCAGTTAAAACTAATCTTCCTTATCCTTTTCGTCTTAATGAGCAAAAACGTCAAGATAAAAATGACATAATGATGGAAAAGTTCTTTAAGATGTTTCAAGACATTCGCTTTGATTTGAGTCTTGCCGATGCTGTTGTGTTAATGGCAAAGTTTTCATCAATGCTTAAAAACTTGTTGAATAATAAAGATAAATTGTATGAAATGTCGACTACACCTTTGAATGCGAATTGCTCGGCAGTGCTCCTTAAAAAGCTTCCCGAAAAGCTTGAAGACCCCGGCAAGTTCTTAATTCCATGCAATTTTCCCGGAATGGTTCAATGTTTCGCCTTAGCCGATTTAGGTGCTAGCATTAGCCTTATGCCGTTTTCCGTCTGGCAGAAGTTGTCGTTACCCCCTTTGACTCCGACACGCATGACACTCGAGCTTGCCGACCGTTCTACCTCTCGTCCTAAAGGCATAGCCGAAGATGTCATCGTCAATGTGGGAAAATTTCACTTTCCGGCTGATTTTGTTGTCGTCGATTTTGATCCCGATCCAAGGGTTCCTCTCATTCTCGGACGAGGTTTCCTAAAGACGGGCCGTGCTTTGATTGATGTGTACGATGAAGAAATTACCTTGCGAGATGGTCATGAAGCCGTCACGTTTAACTTACACCAAACAGCAAGATATTCCTCCACCGATGAACCCATGACCATAAACAAAATCGATGTCATTGATGAAATTTCTGATGAGTATTCTCAAGAGATACTCGGTTTTTCAAGTGGCAATCCCGCTTCTTCTCTTTCTACCCCCACAAATAATTCTTCATCTTCACCCTCTATTGATGATTCTTATCCTTCTTCTCAACCTATAATTGCCGACTCTTCCCCTTCTTTCACTCCGTTTGAAGGAGGTGATTTCTTTTTGGAAGAAGTCGATGCTTTTCTCTCTACCGATACATCTTCATTATCGGATAGTGATGATTCTTACTATGATCCGGAGGGAGACATTCTTATGCTTGAAAAACTTTTGAATGAAGATCCATTTTCACATCTCCCTCCGAAGAAACTTTATGTTGAAGAAGTCAAAAAAGTCGAACCATCTAATGAAAAGCCTCCAGAACTCGAGCTTAAGGATTTACCTCCTCATCTTGAATATGCATTCTTGGAAGGAACCGACAAATTTCCAGTCATTATCTCTAAACACCTTCAAGATGAGGAGAAGAACCGTCTCGTTGATATGCTTAAGAAACACAAAGATGCTATCGCTTGGCGTATTTCCGACATCAAGGGCATAGACCCTCGATTTTGCACCCACAAGATTTTACTTGAAAACGATGCTAAGCCGTCCATCCAACAACAAAGACGGGTTAACCCAAAAATCCATGATGTAATCAAGAATGAAGTTATCAAACTCCTCGATGCTGGGATGATTTACCCCATTTCGGATAGCTCATGGCTTAGCCCGGTTCATTGTGTGCCAAAGAAGGGTGGAATGACTATCGTGACGAATGATGATGATGAGCTTATTCCCACACGTCTCATAACCGGGTGGAGAGTGTGCATCGATTATCGAAAGCTCAATGAAGCAACTCGAAAGGACCATTTTCCTCTTCCTTTCATGGATCAAATGATTGAACGACTTGCAGGAAATGAGTATTATTGTTTTCTTGATGGTTTTTCTGGCTATTTTCAAATTCCCATTGATCCTCCCGATCAAGAGAAAACCACTTTTACTTGCCCTTATGGGACGTTTGCCTATCGACGCATGCCCTTTGGCTTATGCAATGCCCCAGGCACGTTCCAGAGGTGTATGACCGCTATTTTTCAAAACATGATCGGGAAGACAATGGAGGTTTTTATGGATGATTTTTCTGTGTATGGTGATTCATTTTCGTCTTGTCTCGCCCATTTAGAACAAATGCTCCAAAGGTGTAAAGACACTAACCTAGTTCTGAATTGGGAGAAGTGTCACTTTATGGTTAAAGAGGGTATAGTCCTCGGCCATAAAATCTCAAAAGCCGGGATTGAGGTGGATAGAGCCAAAGTCGATGTTATCGCAAAATTACCTCATCCCACGACCGTCAAGGGAATTCGAAGTTTCCTCGGTCATGCTGGCTTTTATAGACGTTTCATACAAGACTTTTCCAAAATAGCCCGACCATTGACTCACCTTTTAGAAAAGGAAGCCCGTTCATCTTCACCAATGAATGCATTGATGCTTTTAATACCCTTAAAAAGAAGTTAACACAGGCTCCTATTTTAGTTGCCCCCGATTGGGATTTGCCCTTTGAATTAATGTGTGATGCTAGTGACTATGCAATCGGGGCAGTCCTGGGGCAACGAAAGGACAAATATTTTCGGCCTATACACTATGCAAGCAAAACCATGAATAGTGCTCAGTTTCATTACACCACAACTGAAAAAGAGATGTTGGCAGTTATTTATGCTTTTGAAAAATTTCGACCATATCTGCTTTTAAAGAAATGCATAGTGTATACGGACCATTCAGCCTTAAAATACCTGATGACCAAACCTGATGCCAAACCAAGACTTATGCGCTGGGTTCTCCTTCTTCAAGAATTTAAAGTTGAAATTAGAGATAAAAAAGGATCGGAGAACCTAGCTGCTGACCATTTGTCCCGTCTTGAAAATCCTCATCAAGGTGTTCTCGAGAAAAAGGATATCGATGACTCATTTCCTCTCGAGGCCCTTGGGAGCGTGTCACTTGGTGATTCTAGTACCCCATGGTTTGCCGATTTTGCAAACTACCATGCGGGGAATTTTATAAGAAAAGGAATGTCGACCCAGGCCAAAAAGAAATTTTTCAAAGATGTGAAACATTATTTTTGGGAAGACCCTTATTTGTTCAAAATTTGTGCGGACCAAATCATTCGGAGATGTGTCCATGGGAAAGAGGCCGAAGCTATTTTGATGGCATGCCACAATGGCCCCACAGGGGGACATCATGGTGCCAATCTTACTGCTAAAAAAGTTTTTGACTCCGGTTTCTTCTGGCCTTCGATCTACCGCGATGCACAGGACCTGGTGAAGTCTTGTGACGCGTGCCAACGACAAGGAAAAATTTCGCAGCGGGATGAGATGCCTCAAAATTCCATCCAAGTTTGTGAAATCTTTGACGTGTGGGGGATCGATTTCATGGGNGGGATGAGATGCCTCAAAACTCCATCCAAGTTTGTGAAATCTTTGACGTATGGGGGATCGATTTCATGGGACCATTTTCATCTTCAAAAGGAAACAAGTACATCCTCGTGGCGGTCGATTATCTTTCTAAATGGGTCGAAGCAAAAGCTCTTCCAACTAACGACGCCCGAGTGGTTGTAAAATTTTTGAAAAGTTTGTTTGCCAGATTCGGTACACCTCGAGCTATTATCAGTGACCGTGGAACTCATTTTTGTAATGACCAATTTTCTAAAGTTATGTCAAAATATGGTGTTACCCATCGACTTAGTACTGCTTATCATCCTCAAACTAGTGGTCAAGTCGAGGTGTCGAATCGTGGTCTAAAAAGAATTTTGGAAAGAACCGTGGGTGAGAATCGTTCTTCTTGGTCGGACAAGTTAGATGATGCACTCTGGGCCTTCCGCACAGCTTATAAAACACCAATTGGTTGTACCCCTTACAAGCTCGTGTACGGAAAGGCATGTCATCTTCCGATCGAGCTAGAGCATCGCGCCTACTGGGCTTTAAAACATGTGAATTATGATTTAAAAACCGCGGGTGATCACCCAAAAATCCAGTTGAATGAGTTGAATGAATTCCGTGATCAAGCTTATGAAAATTCTTTAATTTACAAGGAGAAAACAAAACGGATTCATGATTCAAAAATCAAAAATCGTGTTTTTAATGTCGGTGATCAAGTTTTGCTCTTTAACTCAAGGTTGAAAATATTTTTTGGAAAGCTTAAGTCCCGTTTGTCTGGACCGTTTACCGTTGCCCAAGTTTTTCCTTATGGTACAATTGAACTTTCTCAACCAAATGGGCAAAATTTTAAGGTAAAC
>LBNU01009268.1:113678-127831 GCA_014162995.1 Artemisia annua | reverse complement strand
GAGCTAGAGCATCGCGCCTACTGGGCTTTAAAACATGTGAATTATGATTTAAAAACCGCGGGTGATCACCCAAAAATCCAGTTGAATGAGTTGAATGAATTCCGTGATCAAGCTTATGAAAATTCTTTAATTTACAAGGAGAAAACAAAACGGATTCATGATTCAAAAATCAAAAATCGTGTTTTTAATGTCGGTGATCAAGTTTTGCTCTTTAACTCAAGGTTGAAAATATTTTCTGGAAAGCTTAAGTCCCGTTGGTCTGGACCGTTTACCGTTGCCCAAGTTTTTCCTTATGGTACTATTGAACTTTCTCAACCAAATGGGCAAAATTTTAAGGTAAACGGTCATCGTTTGAAACACTACTTTGGAGGGGATCTTCCATTGGTGATCCCGGATCTCCAAACTTTCCCCAAGGACAACTAAATTCGGGGATAGAGTCAAGCTAAGTGACTCGATGATCAAAAACAAAGCGCTTCGTGGGAGGCACCCCATGCTTATCCATCCATGTATTTTTAGTTTCTAATAAGTAACGCGAGGAGGGCGACCTCTTCCAATCTTGTGTTTGCTTGTTTGTTTGTGTTTGTGCAGATTTCCCCAATTCATGATGACTCTCGTGCTCGTGGATCATCTCATCTCCACTCGAGTCCCATGTATTGATGCTTGCTTGGAAATCCTATATCCAAATCTTATCGACTAATGGTATCTTTGGCATACTTAATAAACGGCCTTAGATTTATTGTTAGGATTACCCTTACCTTTTTAAACATTGATCGGTGATCAAGTTTTGCTCTTTAACTCAAGGTTGAAGATATTTTCTGGGAAGCTTAAGTCCCGTTGGTCTGGACCGTTTACCGTTGCCCAAGTTTTTCCTTATGGTACTGTTGAACTTTTTAATCAAAATGGGGAACATTTTAAGGTAAACGGTCATCGTTTAAAACATTACTTTGGAGGGGACCTACCATTGGTGATCCCAGATCTCCAAACTTTCCCCAAGGACAACTAAATTCGGGGATAGAGTCAAGCTAAGTGACTCGATGACTAAAAACAAGCGCTTCGTGGGAGGCACCCCATGCTTATCCATATATGTTTTTAGTTTCTAATAAGTAACGCGAGGAGGGCGACCTCTTCCAATCTTGTGTTTGCTTGGTTGTTTGTGTTTGTGCAGGATTTCCCCAATTCATGATGACTCTCGTGCTCGTGGATCGTCTCATCTCCACTCGAGTCCCATGTCTTGATGCTTGCTTGGAAATCACTATATCCAAATCTTATCAACTAATGGTATCTTTGGAATACTTAATAAACAGCCTTAGATTTATTGTTAGGATTACCCTTACCTTTTTAAACATTGAGGACAATGTTTATCTTTAGTCTGAGGGGGGGTGAATCTTCGATTTGATTGACCTAGCACTTTCACCTTTGTCGTTTACTTTCGCAACCCCGTTTTTCCTCAAAAAACCAAAAAAATTGAAAAATTTTGAAAAAAAAATTCCAAACAAAAAAATGAGAAAAAATTAAAAATTATGCAAAAATAGAATAAAAGTTTTGACACCGAGTTTGACTTTCCTACTAGGTAAGAGTGAGAATAAAAATTTTGACTTGATCCGGGCGTGTTGAGCCCTAGCTTGTCTCCTTTAACCAATATAATCTAAAAAAAAAATGATTATGGCTAAGCATCCGCGGATCTCATTATTTGAGGTTTTAAATTTGCGGAGAACGTGAAATGATAGAGTTTCTTTAGAAGTTAGATGCTAAGCATAGAGTAGTTGGATCTCTTTAAAGCTCATCGAAGGTACTCATGTCTTTTTGTTCCCACAAAATTGCTTCACCCCATATCTGTGCAAAATAATTAAGGATGTTAGGTTTAGCTGATGAGTAGTTCTTTATCTTCTTAAGAGAATCTTTGCTTGGGATATTGGGTACACATCATGGATACACGTCATTATCTCGAGTTGTATTGTATTGTATGTCGTTGAATAAGCGTAGTACGCATGTGGTTTTGGAGCTACCTTAAAGCCCGTTGTTATGTATGAGCTAAGGTGCTTTAAGACTTCGGATTGAGATCGGGCCTTTGATCCTAGATTCCAACCCTAGCAGTTGGCGGTAAGTCTTGGATTGAAACCGTGAAGGTTCGGAGTTGAGATGTTACTAAGGCAAGTAAAAAAAAATCCAAGAATAAGGATGAATGTTGAAGATTTATGGATCATGAGTTCTAGTGTTAAGACTAAAGTTGGTCGCGCGTGAGGTGCATGTTACGATCCTAGATCGGGCGCATGAGGTGCACGTGAAATGTACTCACCAACTTATGTCTATTTTTGATGTATTCCAAAGTCTTTGTATGTATCCAATATCCTTGATGTGGACCACATTTCTCTTGCAGACCTTCTTAAAGGAAGATCGATAACTACTTAGCGTATGAATTTGGTATCTTTATCGGACTAAAAAATATGAAACGAGATGCTTATGAAGAAATTCATTTCTCTCACAAAAATAAAATAATGAGATACAAAAATAGGAAAATGGGAGCAAGTGGTACACGAGTAACTTCCATGAGTAGCGTTGGCATCTAACTTGTAATTAAACAATGATCCGTTTTTACGCTTAGTTTGGGGGCTTGTGAAAAATCAGGGACGATGAATTTTATCCAATCGGTCACTTTTCTATGAATCGTGTTCTTACTCTGTGACCCTTAATCGTTATTGAAAGATAATGAAAGTCAAGCACACCGTCATAAGCTGATGTAGTGTAATATATGAGGGACATAGTCAAAAATGGAAAACCGGGGCGTTTTAGGGAATAAATGATTTCGTATCTCTTTTGAACGTTTTGCTACTTTTCAAAGTTAGTAAAGAGAGGTGTGAAATTATTTATCTTTAAGGCGTGACGTGATTACATTGTGTGAGGACACGCAATACCTTAGTCTGGGGGATTTTGGTATGTGCTTATCCACATACCTTTTATTCACCATTATTAGACTATTATAGACCAAAAACTAACGTTAAAAGCCAAAGATATCGTGTTTTTGTGTTTATGACTGTGCAGGTGAGGATATTGCAAAAACAACGTGAAAATCAACCAAAAAGCCTAAAACGAGCACGAGATGTGGAAAAGAGTTCTAAAGTCAAGCAAAAGATGAAATATACTTAAGAAAAGCCCGTGATACGTTTTTATTATTTAAAGACTCATGAATATGAAAGAGACACTTACTCGAAGATTAAAGATGATTATCATGAATAAGCTTCCCAAACTCGAGCAAGTGATCACTTTTACATCGTTGAAGACTTTTAGAAAACACGTCAACACGCTACCTCAAGATACAAGGGCCTGAAGCTTTAAGTTTTGTTAGAAGTGTCATGATCTAAGTCGGGTGGGTGTCAATGTAGTCTTATTGAGTCTTGTTGGCATGGAGATGTAAAAGTTTAGGGGGCAAAGTGGTATACAAGAAAACTAAGAAAAACACTCCCCCTTAGCTTGATGGCTTAGATAAATACTCTGACATCTAAGACTTCATTTTGAAGCCTAGCCTCTTAACTTTCCATTTATTAATTCAGTGGTGTGCTAAGCTTTCATTGGTATTTGGAATGGACATATTTTTAGTTTTACATTTTTCGAGACGCACGTCCTTAATCTTTCATAACTTATTTCTCCCTTCATCGTTTCAATCCTTCTTGTTTAATCCTCCCTTTTACATATGCGTGTGTTTTTAAATCTTTCAATAAGCTTTTAATGCTGTTGTCACCTTTGCCATGGTTTTATTAATTGATTCGAATCGATAAGCTCATGGGCGCTAGGGCTTGTTATGTTTTGGTTTCTTCGGTCGTAGCTTATTTAAGCTATTTATAAGCTTTTTGTCTTTCAAACTTGTTCTCTATTAATCTTACTATTAGTTTTTGTCACACTTTTAATCTTTTGTCACGTTAAAAGATTAATAAGTATTCCCATAGGAATACATGTTTTTTTTAGGTAATTTGCGTAGCAATGGCCTCGTCGTTATTTATGTGTGGTTCCTTGCGAGTACAAACGCCCTAGTATTTGCAGAGTAAGGAATCTCAACAGTTGCGGAGGTATGGGTACGTTTTGTGCGTTCTTGCGAGTTCATGGGCTTGTGGATCTTGCGGGAGTAAGCAGGAGTATTTTGATTGCCCGAGTTGTCATTGCTGGCCACATCTCTTTGGTATAGCGAGGGATCATTTGCCCCTAAAACTATTGCCGAGTATGGCGGCTAGGGTTCGTGGCGGAGTATGACCATAAGTTTTTTTATGGCGAAGTCACACTTGTCAAGTTTTAGCCCTTTTGCGAGTATCCCTGGTATCAAGTGGTCATTTGCCCGAGATGATCAGCATATGTGGGTGGAGTTTATTTGTTTTTGTTTCTTAGTTTCTTAGTTTCTTTTTAGGTCGTGTCGGTGTAAGTTCTTCAATCCGAGCTTGGCCTTCTTACCACCTCATCGTTACATCGATGTGAGTTTATTTCGCATTAGTTTCTAAACGTTACTTGCGTCGCAATTTTCTTTAAACCTTTTTAGTTTTATTACGACTTATTTTACTTTCTTCTCTTATTCGTTAACTTTAGTCGTTTAATCTTTAAACCTTTCTATAGTTTAATTTTTCTTTTAGTTAATTAAAACTTAAACTCCAAAAACATTTTATTTATTTCTTTCTCTTATAATTTCAAGTTTAATTTCATTTCTTTTACGTACCACTTAGCTTTATGTTTTCTTTTCTCGTTTCACTTATTTCTTTTACTCTTGTTCTTTATTTCATTTAAGTTTTAAACAATCTTTCGTAGTACAACTAAAACCAAATCACATCTTTTAAAACCTATTCATCTCACATAACTCACGACTCGAGTGACAAGATCAATTTCAACCCTCGTTGGGACAACAATCCGTGGTTTACAAGCTTGCTTGCTAGATCGCAATGATCACAGTGCAAAATCCGTGATCCCACAGGGACGGCCCATTAAATTACAGATGGTCCCTTATCACTTGGGGACTGCCGGGTAAATAAGGGACCGCCGCCAGTGGGTTTGCAGGATTTTCCTCAGTTTCTCATTTCTGCAACCTGCATATATAATACAATGCTACTCTTCACGAAACAGCACAAACAAGATTTCAACAATAAAAGATTTCATAAACCAACTAAACATCTCATAATCATGTCCAAATTCAAACATAATCAATAATTTAACATGTCTTAAGAGTTAGCACAAATAAACATAGATGTTTCAAATGCATTACATATAATCATAAAACAAGGTTACTTCAAATTGCATTCACTTCTTCTTCTTCTTCTTGAGAAGGTTCTTGATCGACTTCAAACATTTCCTTTGCTCGTCTCGAATTTGAGTGAGAAGAGTGATCACAAATGGATCTTGAGACTCAAGATTTTGAGGAATTTGAGGAAGGGCATTTATGAAGTTTTGGGATGGAGAAGAAGCACAAGCATTTGAACTACCAACATGTCCATCATCATCAATGTGATGAGAGGATGAATCACTAGAAGATGACTCGGGAAACAAGGTCTTTTTCGACCCCGAATCAGACCTAGTTTTACGCTCAATATGGATAGTGAGCGGGAACATAACACGATCATGAATGTGATACTTTTCCGATTGGAGTTCCAGAAATTCATTCATGATATCGTTGAATAGATGGGTCAAGAGCATGCCATATGACATGTTTAACTTGTTCTTTTTAGTGACAAATTCCATTCACCTGACCATGTAGAATGCTAGATTGTAGGGTGTCGATGATACAATACAATAAAGCATCTGACCGAGACACGCGGGAAGATGATCCCTATTGGCACCTAGGCAAAAGGTATTTTCACGTACGACTTCTTCAATGGCTTTTAGATGGTTTTCGAATTCTTTTGTGAGGATTTGGTTTTCTTCTATAGGAATTTTCTTACCCCTGTATGTACGAGTAAGAGATGAGGTTCGGGACTTTAGAATGATAGTTTTTATGTCATTTGGAGTGGGAGGAACAGTGGCATATTTCCCACGTGTAGGGGTGCTTCTGACAAGAGCATCAAGGCTCCATTCGTCAGTGAAAGAGCATTGCCCCAAGGTGGGAACACCAAGGATGTGACCAAAGTCGGGAAGGGAGTATGAAAAGAATTTATCTTGAATGACAAACTCGATGTAAAGCTCATTAACAGAATCGGCTCTCAACCTAAATTGACTATATAATTCTGGAACAAAGCAAGGGACAATAGACTCATTAATCTTGTATAGACATTCAAGTTTAGCCGAACTCAACATGGCTTCAAGGTAACCAAAATCCTCAAAGTCGGGGTAGACAACACGACCTTCATGTATAGCTCATTTTTCAAAATGTTGGAAGTTATATGATAGAGGTGGAGTGTGATCTGTTGAAACAATTGGTATGTAGGCACATGTCTTTTTGTGATCAACCCAGTTTGGTTTAGGCATACTTTTCCTGTAAAACAAAATTAAGCGAGGTAAAAATCAATGTTGGCTAGCCTATAGTTTTTATGTTTATCCCAAATACACTTCTATACCATATTTTACTTTAATTTCGAAATTCCTGATTCATTTTGTTGCATGGTTATGAGAACGTTTCTGACATGTATTAACAATGTACAACTACGTTTTTGTTACGTGATTAAACATGATTAACAACATTAAATTCAAATTGGGGATGATCTCATTTTTGAACCATTTTCAAAATCCGCAAAATAAGTGATGAGACGAAAAGTGTTACGCTTTTAGGGGGTCATTTAAGCCCTAATTCGTATAAATATGATCAAATATTGCCCTAAATCGTTCCTTTTGTCATTTTAGGTACTTTTGAGAGGAATTCTGGAAAACATGCATATTCGGACGTTTTTGGAGCATAAAAGTGAAGAAAATGACAAAGTCTCAAAAGATGAAGATTTATAACCTGACGGCGTCAGAAGTCACAAAGTGACGCCGTCAGCAAGCTTTGACAAAAGAGTGGAAACCAATTATCAAATGACGGGCCAAAGAAAATTTTGGATTTAACACCTGACGCCGTCAGGTGTTAGGAAATGTAGGCCGTCAGGAGTAAAATTAAAGAGTGACGGCCCAAAAGGATTTATAAGGTGACGGCGTCAGAAGTGGATCTAGGCCATCCGAGAAACTTAATGGCGGCGAGTTGACATCGTCAGCCCTTATAACCTGACGTCGTCAGAGTGTAAAATCTATATATAGTTTTCTAATTTTCATTCATTAAGTGTGGAACTTTGTGGAGAACTTTGAACCCTAAAGACGAATTTTCTGTGACTTTTAGGGTTTCCAACCCTTGGAACCCTAGTGCTTAATTAAAGATAAGTCTTCACTTTAATTCAATCAATATGTCTGTGTGTTGGTTGTCTATCTATCTTGCTTGTCTTTCAATTAACATGAGTAGCTAAATTCTCTAGTGTTTGCTTAGATCTAATGAAACCTAACTATTAATTTTTGGTTAATTGGTGTGTGTTGTTGTTTGTTGGGATGATTGTTTCATCGATGTTAGGCTCAAGAAAACTGGCCAACCTCCTTTATGGTAACGTGCTTGAACGTCTTGGGAAACATGTAGTCGAGGCATACTAGGCTATTAAGGTAGTATTTAACGCATGAGCCACTGTTTACAACCCCTATGGTTGTGCCGTGCATGGCATAGGGCGAGATAAGAGCTCATAGAATTGGAGAGATATGTATGCCACTCCATGAGTTATTAGGAATACACCCTTCATCCACACAAGTAACACACATATCAGTTGACTGGTAAATGATCGTTAGGGAGTAATGAAATCTAAGTAAACACAATTTTCTCCATATTGTTTTCACAACCACAATAGTTGAGATATTTATTTTATTTTAATTTGCATAAGTAGTAAACTTGGGTTAGTTGACTAGCAACTAATTCCGCCCTTCTTTCAAAAACCGAGATTTTAATTGCTTTTATAAAAATATAAAAATACAAAAAGAATCTTCCTTCCACCTTTAGACCTATTATATTAGCTTTTCTATCCTAACGAACACTATTCCCTGTGAGAGAACGATCAATCACCCGTACTTACCACTATCCTATACTACATCGGTCAGGTACACTGCCTGGTGGGGTTGTAAGCCTCTTGAGATCCCTCGAGAGGTAAAACCTGTTGTAAGGTTACAAAACCACGCATCAAATTTTTGGCGCCGCTGCCGGGGAATAGTTATTGTTTAGGTAGAATTTTTATTTCTTTAGGTCTACTCACTAGATTCCTTTCTAGCGAGATTTTTTTTTTTTTTTCTAGGATTTTCTTTAGTCTATCTTTTTCTTCGTGTTTTTGTTCGTAATCTTTACCATCCGCCATCATGGTAAACGAAGATCCCTCCACCCTTAGGATCACTAGAAGCCGCAGCTCACTAAGAGACCTTGTCTCACCCTACGCAGAACCTGACAGGGAAATGCGGAGGATAAGACGACTCTTTACATCACCCGAACCATCCGGCATTGCCATTGCCTTCGATGATCCCCTCTCTGAGGAAGAATCAAACCCTCATTCGACACCCCCTAGTCCTCATTCTACTCAGGATGAGGAGGTTCCCGAGAATCTTGTTCCTAAAACCCTCAAAGACTACTCATCCCCCACGCCTCGTGGTTTCTCCAATGCGATTGTTTTTCCAAATGAACGCACGGATGAGGTCTTGCGTGCAACGGATATTTGGCTCGTCCAAAATGTATGCAAATTTCACGGATTGAAAACTGAAGATCCAATCCAACACATCAAGGACTTCCTGAAAATAGTGGACACCCTCCATACGGACGGAGCCACTAGAGATACCTCCCGATTACGATTCTTCCCTTTCACCCTTTATGAAAAGGCCAAGGATTGGTATAACAAACTTCCTTCCGAGTCCATCTTCACATGGGAACAGCTTATCTCGAAATTCTACGAGAAATTCTTCCCCATAGGGAGAACCTCCGCGTTGAGAGATGGAATCCTCCGTTTCCAAGTGGACCCAGCCGAGCATATCTACGAGTCTTGGATTAGGTTCAAGGACCTAATTAGGCGAGTCCCCCATCATGGCATTGAACTCTGGTTCCTTGTCCAAATCTTCTACGACAGTGTCTCTAAGAACGACCAGAGGGGAATCAATAACTCACCAAAAGGTAGGATAGCCAACTTAAGCGCTGAAGAAGCGTGGAGCAGAATCGAGGAATATGCGAATGATCAAGACGACACTTGGGATGAACTTGATTCGATCATGAGCATTACCAAAACGATAGAGAAACCTCCCGTTGTTAGCCGATTAAATAGGTTAAAAGATCAGACGGCCTATCTGGACAAATCTCAACCAACTAAACAGTTGTACAACCCATACCTGATCTGTGATCAATGTGGTGGCCCGCATGAAATTGAGGAGTGCGAAGAAAACACCACCACCGAACAAGCATGTTTGTCAAGTCATGATGTTTTTGATGATCCTTCCCTCTTAACTTTTTATCAAAACAACGATTTCACCCCTTGGGGGAATCTTGAAAAAACCGAGGGAGGGGGAGAACATCTTGACTACAAGGTTAGAAGCACTTTCGAGAATGACCTTGGGCATTTCATGTTTGAAAAGGATTTTCAACTAAAAGGCCTTAATAGCCTCATCCATAAGTCAACAGAATGACATGAGAGCCAAATTCGCAGAATTCGACACCATTCTTGACAGCCTCGACAAAACCCCAACAGATCAAACAGATCCTCTACTCGCCATTACCACTCGTGCCGGCACAACTACTAAGGATACACCTTACCCAACTCCACAAAATGCTACCGCGGAACCCGACACACCTCCTGAAGAGGAGGGGGACGTAAGCAATGAAACCGCTGAGCAACACCCTCAGGCGAACCTTTCTCCACCCGCTCCCACTAAACAACCCGCTAAAGTCCCATATCCGTCCCGTCTTAAGAATCAGAAGGTAGAAAACGACAATAAGAGATTCTTGTCATATTTAAAGGACTCCGTGGTCACCATACCCCTTCTCGATGCATGTTACCATATGCCCAAGTATAGTACATACTTCAAGAAGCTCCTGACAAACAGAAAGAAACTCGAAGGTCTTGTGACCTTCGGTGAAGAATGTTCTGTGGTGACTCAACGGGGGCTACCAAAGAAAGTGGACGATCCAGGTAGTTTCACCTTGCCCTACTCCGTGGGATCCCTATCAATAAAGAACGCTCTAGCCGACCTTGGGGCGAGTATCAATCTCATGCCATATTCCATGTTCACCAAATTAGGATATTCAGGATTGAAACCAACTCGTATGAATATCCAGCTGGCCGATAGGTCGGTCAAATACCCCGTGGGAATATGCGAGAACGTGCTCGTTAAGGTAGGGAAGTTCAAATTTCCAGTCGACTTCGTCATCCTTGAAATGGAGGAAGACGGCCTTGTGCCCATCATCCTGGGAAGACCGTTCCTCGCAACTGCTCGCGCCGTTATTGATGTTCATGACGGCAAACTAACTTTGCGAGTAGGAGACGACAGCTTAACCTTTGGCATCAAGGACACAATGAGTCTTTCCCCCGAAGCAGCTAACCAGCTTTACTTTATCGGTGAAGTTGATGAGCTCTCGGATGTGATTGACAACTGTATAGATGAGCAGGTAGAAGCTGGTTGGTTGAGAGTTGAATCTCTCAAACCTGTCTTAGAAAGGGAGAAAACTGCAGATGTTAATGCAATATCCTTTTACCCCAGACAAGAAACAGAGCAACTTGAGCTTCGCAAACCGGAAAACAAACTCAAACCCTCCATCATTGAACCAACCACGCTAGAACTCAAGGAACTCCCAAGCAACCTGGAATACGCTTTCCTCCAAGGAGAGGATCAGCTTCCAGTTATCATAAACTCCGCTCTGAACAAAGAACAAAAAGGTAAGCTCCTGGAGGTTTTAAAGAAATACAAAGGGGTCATAGCATGGAGTGTGGCCGACATCAAGGGGATCGACTCGACCTTTTGCACGCATAAAATCCTAATGGAAGAAGATTACAAGCCTACCGTGCAACCTCAAGGGCGAGTAAATCCTAATATCAAGGAAGTTGTAAAAAAGGAGGTCATTAAACTCCTCGATGCCGGGCTAATCTACCCTATATCGGACAGTCCGTGGGTGAGTCCTATGCAGGTTGTACCAAAAAAAGGAGGAATGACGGTAGTGAAGAACGATAAGGATGAGCTGGTGCCTCAGAGAACCGTAACTGGATGGCGTGTATGCATAGATTATAGGAAACTGAATGATGCCACCCGAAAGGATCATTTCCCTCTCCCATTCATCGATCAAATGTTGGAACGGCTAGCAGGTCATGAGTACTACTGTTTCCTAGATGGGTTCTCAGGGTATTTCCAAATCCCCATCGCCCCTGAGGACCAAGAAAAGACAATGTTTACATGCCCCTATGGCACCTTCGCCTACAAGCGAATGCCCTTTGGACTATGTAACGCCCCTGCCACCTTCCAGCGCTGCATGACGGCGATCTTCCACGAACTAATGGAAGATAGTATGGAGGTCTTTGATGTATCGCGGGAGCAAAGTGCAAGCTCAAACCACGGATCGTTGTCCCAACGAGGGTTGAATATGGATCTCGTCACTCAAGACCGTGAGCTATGTGTGATGAATAAGGTTTAAAAGAAAGTTTGGTTTAGTCTATACTACAACGACAAATTAAAGTAAAGGAAAGCGGTAAAACGACATGAAATAAGAAAACAAGTAAAGTTGCATGAAATAAAATGACTTAAAGAAAGCGGTAAATGAAAGCGATAAGTAAATAAAACGATAAGTAAATAAAACGGTAAATGAATTTAAAAGACAATGTGTTTGCAAAGCGACGCGAATAAGTTCATTAGGCTTGAGGTAAAAGTTTGCAACGAGTTATTCTCCTTTCTCGAGATTAGTTGTTGATTAATCTTTTGAAAAGATATTAACTCGAGACGTGTGAATTAAGCGTCCAAAGATTTCATCTTTGAATAATCAACTCACACGTCTAAGCAATCTTTCAATTACTTATCACAAACGTTTAACGCTCTTACTTAACTCACAAACTCGAATAGCTAAGCAAACACGTTTAAAAACTACTCACTACTCATATTAAAAACTTAAAGCGATAAAGAAAATTAAAGACTTGTAAAACATTAAACATAATTAAAGTTTAAAACTAAAATTGAAAAGACTCAAGACTATAAAAAGAAAACGACTCTAAAATAATTTAAGAAAATTTCGGCAGCATAACGTTTAGATTTAAGAAAATAAAAGCCTCACTCGAAGAACGATGAGGTGAAATAAAAGCCTAGCTCGGCTTGCAAAATAAATGAGAAAAGAAGAGAAGAAAATAAGACACGACTCAAAATAAACTTGGACTAAAAATAGAGTTGACACAATAAAAACTAAACTCGCTATGTAATAAAAAATAATACTCGCTACCTATTTAAAAAAATCAAACTCGCTATTTCTATGTTTGACATTCAAACTCGCTATCAATGCTTTGAATTCATATTCGCTACAGATTGTGACAAACTCGCTAGAGCATTTCAACCAAACTCGCTATCCATAGTGTTGACTTTCCTATACACGCTACTGAATCTTTCAAACTCGCTAGTATATTAGTTGACTAAACTCGCTACTACTTGTTTGACTTTACGAAACTCGCTATGTGTTGGTTGACTACCAAACTCGCTATTTATAAAAAATCAAACTCGCTATTAAACCCTAAAAACTAAACTCGCTACTAAACCCTAAAAACAAACTCACTGGACTCTAAAACTTTTAACGTGCCATAAATTTTATAAAAAAAATAAATAAATAAAAAAATGACTTATAAAACTTGTAAATTTTCTTGTAAATGTAAAGACACTAAAAATAAGCTCAAAAATAAGCAAACCAAGCCCACGGCTTCTTTTAAAAAGCCTTAACCCAATAAGCTTTTTATGCGACTCAAAAACTAAACCATGCAAAGGTGAAAGAAAAACTTGAAAGAAACGAAAGAGAGAGAAGAACAAACTTTCCTTTTTTTTGGTGTTTGTTTTGTTTATTGTTTTTTGGTTTTTTTTTGTTTTTTTTTTTTTGGTTTTTTTTTTCGGGACTTTTCTGCTCCCTATCTTCTTCGCTTTTCTTCTTGTTTTTTGGAGGGACTTCGTGTTACCTTTTTTGATTTCATCAACTGTAAACTTTGGCTCTTTTTTCTCTCTTGCCACCATCTCTTCTTTCGTGTGCCAAGTTTTCTTTTCCTTTTATGTCTCGGTGTTTTCTTCTTCTCAGCAACATTTTTTGCTTCTGCTGCATTCCTTGCCTCCTCGGCTTCTGCTGCTTTCCTTGCCTCCTCGCTTCTGCAGCTTTTCTTGCTTCTCGGCTTACTGCAGCTTTCCTTGCTTTCTCGCTTCCGCTGCTTTTCGGTTGCTTCCTGGCTTACCGCTGCTTCCGCCAATTTTTCTTCTTCTATCTTGCACATTTTGTGCCTTTTTCTAACTTCTTTCGCAACTTTTTTTCTTTCTTTTGTAGCGCAAGCAATTCTTTCAGTATGACTGACATTTTCTTCTTCATTATCTGCATTTAAATTTGCATATTGCAATTATAAGTCATATGTATGCGTTTAAGTTGTCAATAATATAGAAGGCAAGCTTTCATATGTCATGATCACATGTGATCGTATGAAATAAATATGTAATATTTACCTTTACTACTTGTTGCTTTGGAAGTTTCCCTGTACGGAACGGGATTGATGAAACATTTTCATAGCATCATTGACATCACTATCGCTGACCCTTTTACTTTGTTTCTGCATTCAACATATAAATTCCAAGGTTATTAAGATGTAATTCTCCAACATATCACATGGACTATATTTTAATCAATATTCACACCGTTTATATTCCCAAAAACATATTAATATCACATTCTGTGAATATATCCCATGTGATACATTGGTTATCTATCTATGTGATTTATTCTAGTATCACATGTAATGATGATATCACATGTGATACTAAGGTATTATCTAAATGTAGATTATATCCCACATTTAGTCGATTTTTATCTATTTAGTAATTACACATGTGTATATATGATATCACATGGATATGATATATCATCATTTATACAATAGTAATCATCATATTAATATACATATCACATGTGACATCAGTAGATTATATAGTCTACTCCT
>LBNU01009268.1:95442-107403 GCA_014162995.1 Artemisia annua | reverse complement strand
TATTCCCTGTGAGAGAACGATCAATCCCCCGTACTTACCACTATCCTATACTACATCGGTCAGGTACACTGCTTGGTGGGGTTGTAAGCCTCTTGAGATCCCTCGAGAGGTAAAACCTGTTGTAAGGTTACAAAACCACGCATCAATAAGTTAATTTGTTGGTTAATTCGATTATTATTAGTGCTACATTGTTTAGATTTGCTTTCAATTGTTGTTAATTTAACAAAGAAATGAGAATCCCCAATTTTTAATTTTGTGTTCATATAAACCCTAATCTCTTAATTCGAATTGAATAAGTGGAATTCAATAAATTAACTTAAAATAGAGTGATTAGTGATTGTTGGTGATTGATGATCTTGAGTTTGTAAGCCTTGAATTAATTTGATTTTGGGTTAGTGATGAATTTGAGTGTTGGGTCAAGTTTTCGCCACTTCTGCAGAAGAGGGAGTGTTTGGTTTTGTTTTACATGTTCTGCAGTAAGAAACACGGGGTATGGCCTAAAAATGTTGGACGGTCCCTTACCGATATGGGACCGCCGAGAGCTAAGGGACCGCCGTCAGAATGTTGTGTGGTTTTGACGATTTACGTTGTTTCAGTTGATATGAAAAATCATTGGTTCCAAATCATTTTAAAGTATATCTCTTTGTATTTTAAGACACAATATTCACTCAATACGCACGAGTAGGCTAAGGAATGGGTATGGAGTGGAATCGAGACAGAAGAAATAGGGAAAGACTCGATACACTTGAATAAAGAGTGGATTTTGAGTCGAAACAGGAGAATATAAAGAGTAAAAACATTAAATGTAGTTTAAGGACAAGACTTGCATCGGAGGGGCTAGAAATCAATCATGTAAATTCCAAGAAAAGTCATAGACGAGAACTAGAGAGCGAACAAAGAGTGAAGTAAGTGTGCATCGTCTATAGTGATTGATTGATGAGAAATTCGTTATAAATAATGGTTGTGGTAAGACCATTATTTTTTCAAATAGTTTGCTTGAATTCAAAAAAGGATAAGCATTTAGACAAATCGTCTAATGAGTATAAAGCATATGGCACATATGAGCATATAGGTGTTATCTAGCATGCAAGCAAGTAACGATAAATCACATAGTCACGTAAACATATAGCAAAAATTCAAGTAGCAACTATAATAAGCAAGATTGTAAGAAAACTAACCTTGGCCTCTAGCTATCCTTAATAACACATTTCGTAACATCTGTTGTATGTGATGCAAGGCATGATGAAACTCACTTGGCGAATCATCCTTAATAGTAGTTGCAAATTCAACGCACACACTTCCTTGGTCTCTTGCTATCTTGAACTTTGGCTATCTAAACGCATACTTAGTCTTCTTCATTTACATCACTTCAAGAGTTGTAGATTAGTACAGAAACTTAGTTGTTAATGTGATTCTTGTCGGCAACATTACCTACAATAAAAACATTCAAACTAGTAGGACACTATTCTACTAAAACTAAGTGACTTGCTAACAACGTATTTTCATCATCTTTGGCTTGAACATTTCCTTGATGAAAGTTTAAAATATATTTCCACATATCATTTACCACATTTCATAAAATTGTTTTGTCAAAACCAATTTTTAGGCAAAGTTTTATAAACCAATATTTGAACTTCAATGTCTAGCAAAAGTTTCTTATGAAATTTTAATTTTCGAAATCTATTCTCATTGATTAAAAATATCAAAAGAAATGACATGCCAAAGCTAATGATCAATTGATTTCACATAACTTTCAAATTCATTTTTCTAAATGACAATATTTTCATTTTTGAAAAATGGTGACACATTCAAATAGATCCCTTCTAAGTATCTTTCAGACTCCATAGATCGATTCAAGTTTTAAAGTACAGTATACTTTAAAGATCTTGAAAACCTGGCTCTGATACCAATTGTAGAAACTAGAAGGGGGGGGGGTTGAATAGTTTCACCTTTTCTTTTTAGTTGTAAAAACGTTTCGCCGTTTTTAGGTCTGGTTAATATTCCTTTCCAAACTTATTGAAAGAACACAACCAAAGGGATGCGGCGATTTGTAGTGGTTCGGTCCGAAGCTCACTCTTCATCCTACTCCACTCCCCGAGTACCACACTTGAGAGTTATCAATCACTATATCAACACACTCCTTCAGGCGGAGCAATCCGTACACATGCTTAGACAAGGCTTAACGACACTAAGCATAATGTCGAGTTCTAATCGTAGCTAGAACCAATCTACTCCAAGGCCCACGTGGCCACACGAACAAGCACTCTTGTCCTACTTAGATCGACACACGATCTAAGCCTTCACATGAACTAGCACTCCCGTTCACTTGATTCTTCACATTAAGACACACTTGGATCTTCACTCAATCCAAGTCTTCACACACGACACACTTGGATCCTATCCCGATACAAGCCTTTATACAATGACTCAACTAAGTCCTAACCTATCCACTAGGACATCACTCTTCCTCACAATAAATACATAAACTAGTCTAGTTACAAGACTTCTTGAATCTTCATCTTCTCTAAGTTCACAAACATATATCTCCATCCTCGACTCACACACAAGTCGGAAGTATTTACAATATTTACAAAACATATAACTGTAACACTTGTTATCTTTGTGTAACATCTCGAATCTTCATCTACATCGAGAGTTCTTCTCTTGCTCTTTGGAATAGGTATTGACTTTAACATCTCGAATCTTCATCTACGTCGAGAGTTCTTCTCTTGCACTTAGCGGAAGAGGAAATCACTTATAAACATACACCAACATGTTGTGTGTGCGGAAAGTTTTTTTCTGAAATGAAACAGTTCAGTATTTCTACATGACAGGAGAGAGCCAGACGGTCCCTTAAATAGGCGACGGTCCTTTATCGCTAAGGGACCGCCGACCCCTTTAAGGGACCGTCCCGAGAAGACGCTCCCATTTTTGTCCTGACGTGGTGAAAACTTATCTTGTGAAAACTTAACTGTTTTGGGGGGAAAATAGTTGTTACAAGTTTGAATTTGAATATATATTTTTAATTAAACATTTCTTTAAAAACACAAAAATACTTTTATGAAAATGTTTGTCAAACTTAAAAATGTAAGTTTATAAGAAAGTAAAAATTTCTTTGATCACTTTACTAATGACGGTATAATATTTGTTCATACCTGAAGTGACGTTGTAGTAGCTACGTAGAAGAAACGAGTCTCCTTGATTACAAACTTATTAACCGTAACTTTACGTAGCATGTCTTTATATTTGTGATTATCAAAACACAAGAAGATCGAATAATGCGAATAACATTTTTGACATTATTTGTATTAACATAAAGTTAGAAGCATAACACAATACTAGAGAGCTTCAAGTGAAGGGTATCATGTGGATATTTCATTTTGACGAGTTTGCTGGGTTTACGATTTAAAGTGTCATGGCTCCTCAAATGATTATTGCATATACTTCTGAATTATGATGGCCCGAACGGCGTTATGTTATAACTAAACTCCAAATAAACACATAACTCAATAGTAAGGAACTTCATGTGAGGAGTATTAACTTCAGAATTATGATGGCCTAGACGGTATTATGTTGATAACATAATACAATAGTAAGGAGCTTCATATGAGGAGTCTTATACTTCTGGATTGTGATGGCCTGAACGGTATTATGTTATATCTAAAACACTAAAAACCCTAAGAATAATTACTTAAGAAACTTGAACTAAATAACTAAAAGCTTGACATACATCCACACCTACAACACCATCAGGATACGTGAGTAAGGCAGTCTAGTTTCCGAGTCACTTATTACATCAATCAGATTTCCCTAAACTCAGGTGAGTTTTCATAGCCTCACACTTTTTATTTTTTCACTCTAAATGCTTTACAAACCCTTTGAGGGGGATACATGCTTTCTTTTCACTTAAAACCGAATACAAGTTCCTTTTTCTAAGGTGGGAGAGATCGTGGTTTCTGATTCTGAAGATGAGGTGGTTGCTAACCCATTTGATGAGTCTGCTAATCTATTCGGTGGTGGCCAAGAGTTTGAAGATGATTATGATGACTATGACTATGATGACTATGCGAATCGGGTTTATGATATTCCAGGGAATTTGGATGCCTTTAATGCCATGTATTGCACCAACCTTCAAGGTCTTAGGAAGTAATTTTATTTAGTTATGTCCTATATTATCATTTGAGTAGTGGTTTGTTTTCTTGTTTAGAAAATAGGAAGTATCTTGTTATGTAAGCTTTATGCCTATGTAACGAGCTGAGATATGGGATTTCACCCATATCCATTGTACTTAAACATTTTGGTTAATATATTTACCAGGGTGCAGGATTACTCCCCTTTACCCAAAATAAACCGAATACAAGTCTTTTGCTTTGGTTGTTGCACGAGTAAACTATCTGCCACTGATGAGGCAAAAAGTGCTACGCTTTTAGGGGGTCATTTAATTCCTAAATCATTATTTTATGATAAAATATTGCCTTAAATCGTTCCTTTTGTCATTTTAGGTAATTTCAGGAGGAATTCTCAAAAACATTGAATTTTGGACGTTTTTGGAGCATAAAAGTGAAGAAAACGACAAAGTCTCAAATCAAGCTAGAATTCCTACCTGACGGCGTCAGGCTTTGGATGCTGACGCCGTCACCTTAAGATGAAGAGGTGGATTCGGACTCTACTAGACAACCAAGGAAGGAACTATCACATTTACACCTGACGGCATCAGGTGTTAAGAAAAGTAGGCCGTCAGGTGTTAAGCTAAAGAGAGACGGCCCAAAAGGTTTATAGAGTAACGGCGTCAGAAGTAGATCTAGGTGATCCGAAAACCCTAGACACGGCGAGTTGACGGCGTCAGGACCTATAACCTGACACCGTCAAAGTGTAAAATCTATATATACTTTTCCTATTTTCATTCATGACGTGTGTAACTTTTGGGAGAACTTTAGGGATAAACCCTAGGTCGTGTTTTACAGTATTTTCAAGGGTTTTCAACCCTTGATTCATTCATGCTTAATTAAAGATAAGTCTTCTTTCAAATCAATCAATATGTCTATGTGTTGCTTGATTATATCTTATGCTTGTCTTTAATTTAACATGCTAGGCTAGGTTTCTCTTGTGTTTGCTTGGATCTAATGAAACCTAGCTATTGATTACTTGTTGTTTGTTTATTATTGATTGTTGTGGGTGGGTGATGTCGATGTTAGGCTTAAGAAAACTGGCTAACCTCCTATATGGTAACTTGCTTGAACGTCCTAAGAAACATGAATCGGATGTGTACTACGATTATATGGTTGTATTTAATGCATAAGTGAATTCTAGTGATCTCATGTTAGGAGCTAGTTGTCGGCTCAACATAGAGTGAAGTAGGAGCTTATAGAGTTAGGGAAGATCGTACGCGGCCCTACGAATGGTTTAAAGGAATACAACCCGGCATCCACACAATTGTAACAAACTAATTAACCGGTAAAAAATAGCTAGGGAGTAGTGAAATCTAAGTAAACACACTTCTCTCCATGTAAGTTTCACAACCACTTTTACTTTCTTGTTATTTCATTTTATTTGCATTAGTAGTTATTTGGGTTAGTTGGCTAGCAACTAATTCTGCCCACTCTTCCAAAATCGAGATATTTTACTTGCTTTCATAAAATACAAAAAGAATCATCCCTCAACCCTTAGACCTAAATTAGAAGTAGTTTTCAATCCTAACAACACTATTCCCCGAGAGAACGATCAATCCCCCGGTACTTGCCACTTCACTATACTACATCGGTCAGGTACATTGCCTGGTGAGGATTGCAAGCTTCTCAAGATCCCTTGAGAGGCAAAACCTACTGCGTAGGTCACATAACCACGCATCAAGTTTTTGGCGCCACTGTCGGGGAATAGTTATTGCTTAGGTTGAAATTTTATTTTTACTTAGGTCTACTCACTAGATTCCTTTCTAGTGAGATTTTTATTTTATTTTCCTAGGTTTTCTTTAGTCTATCTTTTTCTTTGTGCATTTGTTCGTAAAAAGTGTGTCATTATGGATATTGAGAGTAGACATTTGGAAATTAAAAAAAGGCTTTTGCAACGCAACCGAATGGAAAGGGAAATTAAGGTATTTAATGNTTTTACTTAGGTCTACTCACTAGATTCCTTTCTAGTGAGATTTTTATTTTATTTTCCTAGGTTTTCTTTAGTCTATCTTTTTCTTTGTGCATTTGTTCGTAAAAAGTGTGTCATTATGGATATTGAGAGTAGACATTTGGAAATTAAAAAAAGGCTTTTGCAACGCAACCGAATGGAAAGGGAAATTAAGGTATTTAATGAGCTTAACGACTTAATTAAAAGGGAAACAAAACCAGAAACAAACCATTGTGGAAACGACACCCTCCTTAGCAATGATCACACATAAGTTTCTTTTAAAATATCCTTGTCCCGCTAAGTATCAAAAATACCCATGGATTAGAAGGGGGGATTATTTTAATGTGAAGATTCCATGCATGATTGGTTACATGTTTAGGGAGCATACCTATATCGATTTAAAAGCCCCAATGAATATCATGTCTAGGCTCTATTATAATGGGATCATGAGCAATGAGCTGAAACCTAGACAAGACCCATATAACCCCAATCAACTATGCAATTTCGTAGGTATAGCTAGAGGCTTACACGTCTTTGTTGGAGATTTCGTATGTCAATGTGATTTTATGATTTTAGAAGACGTAAGGGGGATTATAGATCCACACTTTGGTGAGATAATTTTGGGAAAACCCTTCATCAATAAGTCCAATATGATTTATGATAAGGATGAAGGCATTGTTACATTTTCCAATGAGGCCGTATGTGTTAAGTACATGAGGGCCTATAAGTTCGAAAAGTTCAAGGGTATTGAAGACTTAGATGTTGACAATTATGGCAACCAAAGAAGGACTAAATTAGGTATTCGGGGTGTTTGTCTTTAGGCCCAGAATACAAGAGGGATGAGAGAGTGATTAGAAACTTCAAAACCGCATTCCTATTGCGGAATAAGAAAACGTAAGACAGTGACTTTGAGTCTAGCTACAAGACTCGTTAATAAAGAAAAGCGCTTCTTGGGAGGCAACCTAAGCTTTATTTGCTTTGTTTTATTTGTTTATTTGATTTTATTTGTTTCCATATGTATGTTTTATTTTTATTGTTAACAATTCATGTTTCAAATCACATTGTGAAAATGCTTTATTTTGTTTTTAACTTCGTCTTAACTACATGTAAAGGTATTTTGCAAAAGATAAGTGTAAGGGAAATCTTAATTTGTTTATAAGAACGAATTGAACATGAATCGTAGCAATATAAAATGAACATACATATTAGTATTTGTTTGAGTCAAATTCTTGTATACAGTCATAATGAAATTTTGCAGGATTCCAGGATTTAATGTATTTGTTTTTCCAGAAATTTTCTGGAAACTAAACATAAAAATTCTGTCAGATCAGTTCTGATGGTGTCAGGCCTCACAACCTGTTGGCGTCAGGTACTAATTCCAGAAAAAATTTTAAATTTTGTTTTTCTACCAGGATTATGAAATTTACTGCATCTCTAACGCTAGGAATCTGCAAATTTTAAATTCCACAAGCATTATATCCTTATATAGATTTTACCGCCGATTTTACGCAAAGTTTGCCTAGATTGTTTTCTCAGGTTTAACACGTTATATTGGACAAGAAGATGAACCTGGCATTTAGTTCATGACATCAAGTTTTTGGCGTCGCTTTAATCGTGAAGATATCACATCATCTTGGAAGAAGATCTAACCATGTTACTACACGATCCAGATCAAACGAATCAGGGGAATATTCGTTTCATTCTTTCATTTTCTTTACTTTTACATCTTTTATGTGAATATTGGGGACAATGTTCGGTTTAAGTGTAAAGGGAGGGGGGTAAATGAAGACACCTTAGAAAATGCTATTACGCTTGATTTTTGTTTTGTTTAATGGTAGATGTGTAATAAAACTAAGAGAAATATTTGTTGGGGTAATTTTAGCACCAAATTTAAAAAAAATTTACAACTTATAGGAGTGAAACTTTAGGCATAATAAGCGTCTCATGGATAGGAAATTTTATTACTAGCTCAAAAACCGTACCACTCAAAAAAATTTTGAATAAGGTAGTGACCATCCGAGTATTAGATTAATTGACTAACGCGCTAGCGATCTAATGTATGACTTGGTGACCATCCGTTATGCAAATAACGCGCCAGCGATCCAAGAAGTGCACTAGTGACCATCCGTTAGTTAAAGCGTCAAGGACTCGCGCTAGCGATCTACTAAGTTTATTTAGATGCTTGTTTGTGTACCGGTAGTATTTATATTCTAGAACTTGCGTTAGTGACCATCCCAAATCCGCTAGTGAGACTACATTCGTGTAGTTAGATTTAATACATGATAAGAGGCATTAGGATAACCCTTGTTTTACACCTGTATTATAATTACATTGGCTACATTGGTCAAGTAATTTTCTCACACCTTTGTGATGTACTCATTTTTAGTACGCGATACCCCTAGTACACCCCTCAGAGCATATCTTTTCGTTTTTTTTTACAATCCACCCAAATGTACACCAAACCGCCTTAGCCTACCTTGTATGCACTCATCTTTAGTGCATTATTGTGACAACATTTGTTTAAACCCTTAGTTAATTGTCTTATTGATTACATGGTTGCTAAGTCGAGTCATATCTTGCACATATTGTTTTTGGACGATTGGGATTCATGAGTAAAGTACTAGTGTAATGAAGAATGGGGAAGACATCACTTATTACCCCCATATGTGCGTTAATATTTTAAAGTACTCAAAAGTTCAAGTGTAAGGGGAGAACCGAGGCCCCTATGACGTATTATTTTGGATGGTAGGGCAAGAGTGTATGCAAAAAAAACAAAAAAAAACAAAAAAAAATCAAGAAAAGAAGAAAAAAGAAGAAAAAAATTTGAATAAAGAAAAGTAGAAAAAACATACGGACTACCATCCCGTTTCATTTTATGTTTATTTGTGTTTTTCTTATTTTCTTTTTAGCTTAAGATGAGTCGAGTCTTGGCTTAGCAACGCCACATTGTGCATGTATTTGATTAAGATAGTTAACTCGCCACCACTAAAAATACCCTTTATTCCAACAAACCATGTTTTTGATCCTTTCCCAAGCCTATGGTAATCTAATTGCTAAGGGCTAGTGTATGATTTCTGTGCTTTTTATGACTAGGGTAGAATAACTATTTGTAGTAACTACTTTTATATTAGTGTTAAATAACCCCTAGCTCATATTTTGATTAGAATAAAAGCGCATTTGCTTGAGGACAAGCAAATCTCAAGTGTAAGAGTATTTGATGAGGCGAAAAGTGTTACGTTTTTAGGGGCTCATTTAATCCCTAAATCGTTATTTTAGGATCAAATATTGCCTTAAATCGTTCCTTTTGTCATTTTAGGTACTTTCAGGAGGAATTCTAAAAAATATTGCATTTTGGATGTTTTTGGAGCATAAAAGTGAAGAAAACGACAAAGTCTCAAATCAAGCTGGAATTCTTACCTTACGGCGTCAGGATTTGGATGCTGACGCCATCACCTTAAGATGAAGAGGTGGATTCGGACTCTACTAGGCGACCAAGGAAGGAATTATCACATTTACACCTGACGGCGTCAGGTGTTAAGAAAAGTAGGCCGTTAGGTGTTAAGCTAAAGAGAGACGGCCCAGAAGGTTTATAGAGTGACGGCGTCAGAAGTAGATCTAGGTGATCCGAAAACCCTAGACACGGCGAGTTGAAGGCGTCAGGACCTATAACCTGTCGCCGTCAAAGTATAAAATCTATATATACTTTTCCAATTTTCATTCATGAAGTGTGTAACTTTTGGGAGAACTTTAGGGATAAACCGTAGGTCGTGTTTTACAGTATTTTCAATGGTTTACCACCATTGATTCATTCAAACTAGCAAGTTTGTGTAAAAGATCATCCCTTTCCTTGGTGAGTTTTTCAACTTCTGATATCTTACAACCTAACTTCCAATCACTCAATTTTAATTGATACTCAAGTTGGTTGTGCTTATCTGTCCAAGCTTTTTCATTCTCTTCATAAACAAGAACTTTAGCTTCTACTTCTTCTAGAGTAAATATATACCCTAGTTTATCAGACCTAGTTGTTCTATGATTCTCTTTTTCAAGTTCAAGATCTTTAAGCAAGGTTTGATAAGAAGCATGACAGTTAACACAGAATTTTACCTTCTTGGTTGGATGACTGGATGATGTGTAAAAAGTGGCCATCACCGCAAACTTCACTGGATCAATAATCGTTCTTCTTATGTAGAATTTCCCCCTGGCGACTGATACCACGTGTAGATCCCAATTCGTAGACGGTTGTTGTAGTATGGATCTTTAACCTTTAACTTGTAAAGGGTTTAGCAACTTCGGATAAATCCTAAGCTACTAAGTGGAATTCTACCTGTAACTTTAATGAGTATGCGGAATCTACTCAGTAAGGCTAAGAAGAACACGAACAATAAGAATAGCAGAACACAATAATAATATCAAACCAAGCCTCAATATTATTAATACGATCACTCTTAATAGTGATAGGGTTTTACAACCTTGAAGCTATGAACTAACTAACTAACTAATATATGAAACGTGTATGTTTTTGTGTGTCGTTGTTTTTTCTGTCCCAAACATACGTGCCTATCATCTCTTTATATAATAGAGATGCTAGGGTTACAAACTTATCCTACAAGTAAAACAATATCTTCTGTAATCTTCTAATAAAGATAAGTATTTTGCATGTACTCCATCAACTTATAGAATCTTCATTATGCATATTTAGTCCTTCAATTATCTTCATTGAAGCATATGTGGTTTTGTTGTATCAATCACATATACACGATTGTATATGACCTAACAATCTTCCCCTATTTGATATTACAAAACTATGTTCATGAATTCAGCAATCTTCAATGATGATAATCTTCAAACCCATTGTTTCATTCTTGTATTTATTTTGTCTTTTTAATGATGACAAAATAAACAAAGTCGTGTACGAACTTCCCCTTAAATAAAGAAGTTGAGATGTCATCATCTCCATGAATGAAACAAACACACATAAATAAGATGCAAATAATCTTCATGTTAACTTCTTCCCCTTTTTGTAATCATCGAATAGGGAACCTGTGAAGATAAGCAACTTGTATACACTTCACCCAATCATGTTGGTCAATACCCATCTCGGCTTCCCCTCACTGCTTGTAAACCTTGAATATATATTGAACCATAAAGCTCTTTACGTATCTCCATAACTCACAACAGTACTTTTAATAGCACTAGCAGTACTTTGTAAAAACAATACCTTGAGCAGTACTTTGAGAAGCTAGAGCGGTACCTTGAAACAAACTAGCAGTACTTTCAAACGAACAGCAGTACTTTGGAGAGACTTCGAACAATACTTTCAAAAATATACGTTGGAGCAGTACTTTGAATATATAACAAGTAGCAGCTGATCAGTACTTTCAATTTAGAAGAGCAATACTTTTGACGAACACAATCTAGAGTTTAGGAATAAACTTAAGGGTCAATCTAATCCAGATTCATCTGAAGTCAAAGTTGAGATTCTTAAGAATCATTGGAATACTGGGGGATTATGTAACACCCCCAACTCAAATATGGCAGCTATCATGCTGGGGGTATTACGCAAATAGAAACCAAGCACATTTATAGCTAATGACCACGACTCGGGACGTTTATAAATGTGACCAAACACATCATTCGAATTACAAACCGTTTAGAGTACAAGTACTCTTAAGTCAAAGTAGCAGCGGAAAAGTAAATAGAGTTTGCAGCGGAAAATAGACAAAATTTAGCAGCGGAAATAGTAAAAGACACAAAAACGTTTTGCGAATGACATGCAAAATAAGGTAGTGAAAGTAGTTAAGCTGCCTTGACAGAATCGCCTTTCCAGCCTTAGCCACTCCTCCA
>LBNU01009268.1:78075-94999 GCA_014162995.1 Artemisia annua | reverse complement strand
ACTCGAAGGAAATCATCAAAAGAAATGAAAAGAAAAGAAGAAAAGGAAATAAAGACACACTCGAATAAAATAAACAATCACTAATAAGTCTCGGTTTTACCCATTTTCCCAAAATAATAGTTGAAATAAAAAGGATTTGAAATAGAATAATAGTTGATATAATAATTTAAAGATAATAAATAATTTTATAAAATTTTGGCATGACCTGCCCGTTTATAGAACATTTCCCGAGTCAACGACTCTTTTTATATTCAAACAACGTTAATATTTTATAAGGTATAGATATTAATATGATTGGATATATCATTCACGTAGTCCATTAGTTGTTCAGGTTTATCGACCATTTCGTATAATTCGGGTTCCAGGTACGTTAAGATCTTTAAGGGCCTAACGTACCCTACCGTCTCGTGTACCAAAGGGTCCATAAAACCAAATAACCATAGCCGCAAATCCAATACGTCCAATACAAGTTCACAAGTCATATAATCACAAGTCTCAAGTGCGGATTCCAAGTCCGTCATCCAAATCCAATTAACTATACCAATTTGTATTTTAAGTTACATAGTTATTATCCCGTATTATAATTTACCATTTAACCAATTAAAACTATTAATAATAATAATAATGGTAATAATAATAATAATAACCATCCGAGACCCATAACCATATCCGTAATAACAACACCAATCCCTTAACACCTCGCCTCAAACCAATAACCAAAACCAAATCCTAATCCTAACCTATTCGGCTAATACAAAAACCAAAACCAATTCCCATAACACTTCGGCTAAACCAAAACACATCCAAATCCAATACCAAATACCCAAAATCACCAACAACAATAATAATAATAATTTCAACCCTCCACCACCACCACCATGGCTCGGGGGTGGTGGCAGTTTGCTGCCGTGCCTCAAACAAACCAAACGGACCCTCGATATCATCAAAACAACACAAATATACACTCCCTTCGTCACCTAATAACAACCAAATCAATAAAACAACCAAAACCTCACCGAGTCAACCGAGTTGAATCGGTGAGTCAACCGAGTCGCGACCCAACTTCGAATAAGAAAGAAACCACACGAGTTTTTGATGATAAAAACCTTATAAAACCATATTAAACCATAAATCAAATCGGATTTATTATTATACGAATTAGGGTTTCAAAATATTAAAAGTTTTACTAAAGAAAAAGCTTTAGAAAACGTTTAGGAGGCTCGGTTACCACGAAAACTCCAAGAAAAAGAGGGTGACGGCTCTTGGTGGTGGTGTACGACGGCGAAAATGGTGTTAGGGGGCGCGTGGGGTCGAACTGGGGTAAACGGGGTGCGGGGATGAGTCAGGGGTGTCCCGATCTACAAAATGAGGTGGGTGGTGTAAGTAGGGGTGGCCGGAATATTTTCCGGTGGCCGGAATTTGGAAATCCGGTGGGTGTGAGGGTGTCGCCGACGGAGAGAGAAGGAGGGAAGAGAGAGAGATTGTGAGGTGTGTGTGTGTTTTTATGAGGATAAAATGAAATAAATTAATAATAAGGGGTATTTATATGGGTAAGTATAGGGTAAGTTTTTAATTATTAAAAGTGTAGGGTAAGAGTTGAAAAATAACTCAAGGGACCAGTTTTGCCAATACATTAAACTTCTCGTAAAAACGGTTCGGGGCTCAAACGACATAGCAAACGGACTCGAAAATTTACGAAACTTGCGCCATTGTTCACGAAATAGTTTTTCCAATAAAATCAAGCATAAACTTCAGAGTTTTTCTCAAACTCAAAATAAATCATATAATTTGGCAAATGCAATACAATTCGAGTTTTCTAGGTTGTGCTGAGTCAATCAAGGAATAAATTCTCGTTCCTAATATATCTCACGCTTCTCAAATCCAATTTAACATGCATTAAAGTTTTAAAAGTGGTTCAGGCACGAAAATAGAAGTTTGGCTAGAAATGGGTTTTAGAAAAAGTACCAGGTGTTACATAACATACATCATATTTAGAAATCCGTCCCAGATTTAGTTTAGGTCACCAGTCCCGGTGTTGAAGAGATTTGGGTACTTGCGTTTAAACTCATCCTCGCGTTCCCAAGTGTACTCAGGTCCTTTCTTGGAATTCCAACGAACTTTCACAAGAGATACGACTCTTCTTCAATCGCTTAATCTCGCGATCCATAATCTCAACAGGTTCTTCAACAAAATGCAACTGTTCATCAATCTCAATCTCCTCAAGCGGAATCACCGCAGTCTCATCAATCAAACACTTCTTCAAGTTTGACACGTGGAAAGTAGGGTGAACCCTACTAAGCTCAGGTGGCAATTCCAACTTATAAGCCACGGGACCAATCCTTTCCAAAATCTTGAAAGGTCCAACATATCTAGGATTTAACTTTCCTCTATTACCAAACCTGATCACACCTTTCCAAGGTGATACCTTCAACATAACCCGATCTCCTACCTGAAACTCCAGGGGTTTACGCCTCACATCTGCGTAACTCTTTTGACAGTCACGAGCTACTTTCAATCGCTCCTTAATCTGAGCAATCTTCTCGGTCGTCTCACGGACTAAGTCCGGACCGATAAGCTGTGCTTCTCCCACTTCATCCCAATAAATGGGTGAACGACACTTTCGGCCATAAAGTGCCTCAAACAGTGCAGCCTTAATACTCGCATGATAACTATTATTGTAGGAAAACTCAACTAAAGGCAAATGGATATCCCATCCATTTCCGAAATTGATCACACACGCACGTAGCATATCTTCCAAAGTCTGAATGGTTCTCTCGCTTTGACCATCGGTCTGTGGATGGTAAGCGGTACTCATGTCGAGTTGCGATCCAAACGAATTCTGAAGCGACTGCCAAAACTTCGAGGTAAATCTGCTATCCCTATCGGATATAATAGACACGGGCACCCCATGTCGAGAGACTATCTCTTTCACGTAGAGCCTAGTCAACTTATCCATACTATAGTTCTCCTTAATCGGCAAAAAGTGAGCAGATTTCGTCAATCGATCGAATATTACCCAAATAGCATCGAATCCAGTAGAAGTCTTAGGTAACTTAGTGACAAAATCCATCGTAATCCTCTCCCATTTCCATTCTGGGATCTCAGGTTGCTCTAGTAGACCAGACGGTTTCTGATGTTCGGCCTTTACCTTGGCACAGGTAAGACACTTACGAACATAATCGGCAATCTCAGCCTTCATATTGGGCCACCAATACAACTTCTTCACATCCTGATACATCTTATCAGATCCTGGGTGAATAGAATACTTGGACTTATGAGACTCTAGCAATATCAAATCTCTTAGTCCTCCAAACAAAGGCACCCAACTTCTTCCTTTGTAACACAAAGTTCCATCCGATCGTTTCTCCAACTTCTCTTTCTCGATAAGAGAATCCCTCAATGAATCTCCTATAATACCCAGCCAATCCTAGAAATTGACGAATTTCGGTGGCATTAACAGGCGTTGCCCATTTCTCAATAGCCTCAATCTTAGCGGGATCCACATGTAATCCTTCTCTATCGATTACATGACCCAAAAATTATACCTTGCGAATCCAGAACTCACACTTAGAGAACTTCGCGTACAATTGCTCGTCTTTGAGCAAGCTAAGAATCGTCGCCAAATGTCGCTTATGCTCCTCCTCACTCTTAGAGTAAATCAAGATATCATCGATGAAGACTATCACGAACTTATCAAAATAAGGCTTACATACTTGGTTCATGAGATCCATAAATACTGCAGGCGTATTGGTCAAACCAAATGGCATAACTTGGAACTCATAATGACCATAACGGGTCTTGAACGTTGTCCTGGGAATATCCTCTTCCCGAACTCTGAGTTGGTGATAACCAGACCTCAAGTCTATCTTAGAGTAGTAACTCGATCCTTGTAATTGATCAAACAGATCATCTATCCTTGGTAGCGGGTAACGGTTCTTCACCATCAACTTATTCAACTCACGGTAATCAATACACATCCTAAACGATCCATCCTTCTTCTTCACAAACAATACCGGAGCTCCCCAGGGCGAAGAACTAGGTCGAATGAATCCTTTATCCAGCAATTCCTGCAATTGCTTGGACAATTCCTCCATCTCCGATGGTGCTAGTCGATACGGCGCGCGCGCAACAGGTGCGGCTCCTGGAACTAAATCGATGCGAAACTCCACTTGTCGAGCTGGCGGAAGGCCCGGCAAGTCTTCAGGAAATACCTCAGGAAAATCATGCACTACAGGAACATCCTTGAGTCGCTTCTCTCCCGACTCCTTCTTAGCCACATGAGCTACGAATGCATGATATCCTTTCTCGATGTATTTCATGGTCTTGATACACGATATGATGTTCAGGCAAGTTCCACTCCTATCGCCTCGAACAATCAAAATCTCTCCATCGAAAGGGATATGAACAACTCGTTCACCACAAACAATACTCGCTTGGTGTTTGGATAACCAATCCATTCCAATCACAACGTCAAAACTCCCAAGCTCTATCGGCATCAAATCGATACTAAACGGTTGGTCTAAAAGGGTAAGGGTACAACCTCGAATCACGGTATAGGTATCTACTACATCACCATTAGCTAGCTCAATGCTAAAGCTGACACCTAACGGGGTTGGGGTAAGCCGGAGTAACGGCGCAATCTTAGAAGATATGAAACTCCTATCGGCACCCGAATCAAACAAAACTCTAACACGAAGGTTGTTGAGAAGAAACGTACCAGTGACAACATTCGGATCTTGATGTTGCTCACCATTCCCCATCACATACACTCTACCTCGAGCACCTCCATTTCCTTGTCCAGCATTCTTAGGGCATTGGCTCCTATAATGGCCACGCTCTCCACATCCAAAGCAAGTAACTACGGGCTGAGCATTCGCTCCTGTTGCCACAACTTTGCTTTTACAAAACCTCGCAATGTGTCCAACCTTCTGACACTTCATGCACCTCACAGCACACGGTCCAGTATGGTGCTGCTGGCATTTACCACAACGAGCCTGCTGCCCAGCATTCACTCCTCCTTGTGCTGGTGCAGCCACAAAAGCCTTAACGGTCTCTTGTCTCCTGTTCTGCTGGTTATGGTGATTGTGGTTACGATACTGGTTGTTGTTGTTGTTGCGGTAGTTGGAGTTGTTGTTCCTTCGGTTATCTTCCCACTTCCTCTTATTGTCAAAGTGATTTCCCTTCTGAACAGCACCATGCTTAATCACTTGATCCATAAGACGTTCAGCCATGCTGATGGTGTCATCCAAAGTCTCAGCATTGTAAGATGTCACATGTCCTTGGATACTCGCAGGTAATCCTCCAATGAATTTCTCAAGCAACTTCTCATTATCAGGCACCATGTGAGCACAGAATACCTTCAACTCCTGGAAGCGGCGCACATATGCAGCAAGATCATGGCCCTTCACAGCCAAGTAGTAAAACTCTGTGTCCAACTTCCTCAAATCACCACGAGAACAATACTTCTTAATCATAGCTGCCTTGAAGTCATCCCAAGAAGTGCTAAATGCATTCTCCATCCCCTTCTCTTGGGCATAAGCATTCCACCATGACAAGGCATGCTCCAACAATGTACCCGTCGCGTACTTTACCTTATTGTTCTCAGTACAGTTGCTCCTTTGAAACACCGACTCCATCTTCTCAAACCATTGAGTCAATCCAACTGCTCCTTCAGTTCCTTTGAAGGTAGTAGGCTTACAATCCATGAATTCCTTAAAAGTGCAGAAATGGTTGTTGGGAACCACTCGAACTCCAGCCTGTCCAACATCCTGAGGGACACCTGCTTGCCCAGCAGGCGCTGCTGCAATCCCTTCATCAATCATCTGCTGAATGGCAACTGGGGTCATTCTCCTAGGAGGCATAATTCTATCAATCAATACATTCACAACCCTTGTAAGTATTTGATCGATGTGTCAGAATCATAGCGCAAAACAAACAACACCTCAAAAGGAAAGACATAACATAGCATAAGTCAACATCGTTAATAGTACATCATCATAATAAATCATAGATTTCATACTTGACATTGGTCTTACAAGATATGCAAAACAAGTACAAGTTTCTGATAAAATCTATCAACTGAACTATCCAGTCGATACGTACTAGATAAACTACTATCAAAGATACTAACAACTATGAATGACTAATCACTGCCCTCTCTACGATCTCCATACACAGCCATCACATCAACACTGTCACTAGGCCTGAAGCTGGCCATCCTGTCATAGTACACCTGCCACTGCATAGCATGAAGCTCATCCCATAATGACTGAATGCTACGATAGTGTCGACTGCTGTCTATATCAAGAAACACCTTTCTCATAGTCAACTGCTCTACCATCCTACTCATCTCAGTCATCCTCTCATCTAGCAAATCCAAACGCTCCTGCACCTTAGCATCCGACTCCTCGGCTGAACCTAGCCTAGCTGCATGCCTATGCAATCCAACATGCATCTTATCCGCAGCCTTCTCCCCGCCTATCATCTCCTTAATCAAATCAACAACCTCAGGCGGTCGATAGCACGTTCTCCTAGCCAACGATACATAACGACCCTGACAAGTAGTGAGATCCTGTCTCAATCGGCTCAACTCACTACTGACCTCTGACTGAGTAACACGAGCAGCTGTCGAAGACTCACCAACCTCATATGTTGTCGGAACCTCAGTCTCAACCGCATATCCTAATGCCTCAGACGTATCCGACTCGTAAGTCACATCCGAAATCACAGGCGAAGGTGGCATGGGAGGAACATCCTGATCCTCATCCATAACCTCCTCATCATCATCCTCCTCATCATCATCACTATCCTCCTCATCATCATCATCAATACCAACATCATCCTCTAAACCTACCTCATCATCCAAACCAACATCATCCTCTAAACCTACCTCATCATCCAAACCAACATCATCCTCTAACTCCATCTCGTCTCCTAATAGCAATGGGTCAACAACTGGTGGGACTGGGACAGACATTATACTCTACAAGAGCATAAGCAAGGTATAAAAACACTAGCCAAATTTTTGCGGAAAACATTTTATAAGCCAAAGCATAATAGTGGAGAAGTTCCAACTAAATCATATTATCAAAGCATGTATATATATAAAGTTTAAATAAATTACCTGGGCGCGAAGTAGCATGAAGGGCTGGCGGCTTTCTGTCTCAAAAAATTTTGACTCCAGGAAAAAGTTTATAGTCGAGTGCGAGCTCGTTCTCTATAAACCTGGCTCTGATACCATTCTATAACACCCCCAACTCAAATATGGCAGCTATCATGCTGGGGGTATTACGCAAATAGAAACCAAGCACATTTATAGCTAACGACCACGACTCGGGATGTTTATAAATATGACCAAACACATCATTCGATTTACAAACCGTTTAGAGTACAAGTACTCTTAAGTCAAAGTAGCAGCGGAAAAGTAAATAGAGTTTGCAGCGGAAAATAGACAAAATTTAGCAGCGGAAATAGTAAAAGACACAAAAAGGTTTTTCGAATGACATGCAAAATAAGGTAGTGAAAGTAGTTAACCTGCCTTGACAGAATCGCCTTTCCAGCCTTAGCCACTCCTCCACGCCCAAATCGTAATCATGCCAAGCTAAACATTATTACCATTAATACCTGAAAATACATGATTAAAAAGTCAACACAAAGGTTGAGTGTAATCCATAGGTTTAAAATATAAAGTTGAGCACAAGGTTTTAATCATAAGATATGAGCAACATATGCTAATATCGGGAAATCAAGATAACAACCAATGTCTAGAGGCATCCCTGTGCATATAACATTGATGATGATGCTAAGCTCATGACACACAAACGTTAACCAACAATCATAGTATCAATATAACCGCGGAATTTCATAATATAACAGTGCCCCCAAGGCCGAGTACTTGCCAATTACCCGACAAAATCGAATATAGTACACTACAATTTGCCTATCCAGCAAAAGGAGTGGGAGGGTCAATTCCTATAGGCCTATATCCCTATATTCGCGTTCACTCGCAAGTGATTAATGGTTCATGATCTGAGGGTCTTGCAATGGCAAGGCAGAGCTACTTAGCACATCGTCAGGAAAGCATACCAATCAGGAAAGCATACTAAAATACTTGTGCTCAGAAAACATTTAAAGCATGTATCTCACCCCATGGGTTTATAAACATTTAAAATATAAAAGTGGGGCTATGAATCACACCTTAACAATAGCAGGAAACGAGATATATCAACCAATCAAATAATGCCTCACAGCAAATAATCCTCAGCACAACCTAATCAATATAAATATCATAACTCAGCAATGGTACTCGAATACTTTAATAAACAATGCTTGAATAAAGTTTTATAAAAGACAATGGCGTTTGAAAGAAAACAATTTCCAAAAGTAGTCTCGTGTGGAAGAAAGATAGAAAAGAATAAGTCGGCGAATCCACAAAACATATAAGAAAGACGAATGAAGACTCGAAGGAAATCGTCAAAAGAAATGAAAAGAAAAGAAGAAAAGGAAATAAAGACACACTCGAATAAAATAAACAATCACTAATAAGTCTCGGTTTTACCCATTTTCCCAAAATAATAGTTGAAATAAAAAGGTTTTGAAATAGAATAATAGTTGATATAATAATTTAAAGATAATAAATAATTTTATAAAATTTTGGCATGACCTGCCCGTTTATAGAACATTTCCCGAGTCAACGACTCTTTTTATATTCAAACAACGTTAATATTTTATAAGGTATAGATATTAATATGATTGGATATATCATTCACGTAGTCCATTAGTTGTTCAGGTTTATCGACCATTTCGTATAGTTCGGGTTCCAGATACGTTAAGATCTTTAAGGGCCTAACGTACCCTACCGTCTCGTGTACCAAAGGGTCCATAAGTCCAAATAACCATAGCCGCAAATCCAATACGTCCAATACAAGTTCACAAGTCATATAATCAAAAGTCTCAAGTGCGGATTCCAAGTCCGTCATCCAAATCCAATTAACTTGTATTTTAAGTTACATAGTTATTATCCTGTATTATAATTTACCGTTTAACCAATTAAAACTAATAATAATAATAATAATGGTAATAATAATAGTAATAACCATCCGAGACCCATAACCATATCCGTAATAACAACACCAATCCCTTAACACCTCGCCTCAAACCAATAACCAAAACCAAATCCTAATCCTAACCTATTCGGCTAATACACAAACAAAAACCAATTCCCATAACACTTCGGCTAAACCAAAACACATCCAAATCCAATACCAAATACCCAAAATCACCAACAACAATAATAATAATAATTTCAACCCTCCACCACCACCACCATGGCTCGGTGGTGGTGGCAGTTGGCTGCCGTGCCTCAAACAAACTAAACGGACCCTCGATATCATCAAAACAACACAAATATACACTCCCTTCGTCACCTAATAACAACCAAATCAATAAAACAACCAAAACCTCACCGAGTCAACCGAGTTGACTGGGTGAGTCAACCGAGTCGCGACCCAACTTCGAATAAGAAAGAAACCACACGAGTTTTTGATGATAAAAACCTTATAAAACCATATTAAACCATAAATCAAATCGGATTTATTATTATACGAATTAGGGTTTCAAAATATTAAAAGTTTTACTAAAGAAAAAGCTTTAGAAAACGTTTAGGAGGCTCGGTTACCACGAAAACTCCAAGAAAAAGAGGGTGACGGCTCTTGGTGGTGGTGTACGACGGCGAAAATGGTGTTAGGGGGCGCGTGGGGTCGAACTGGGGTAAACGGGGTGCGGGGATGAGTCAGGGGTGTCCCGATCTACAAAATGAGGTGGGTGGTGTAAGTAGGGGTGGCCGGAATATTTTCCGGTGGCCGGAATTTGGAAATCCGGTGGGTGTGAGGGTGTCGCCGACGGAGAGAGAAGGAGGGAAGAGAGAGAGAGTGTGAGGTGTGTGTGTGTTTTTATGAGGATAAAATGAAATAAATTAATAATAAGGGGTATTTATATGGGTAAGTATAGGGTAAGTTTTTAATTATTAAAAGTGTAGGGTAAGAGTTGAAAAATAACTCAAGGGACCAGTTTTGCCAATACATTAAACTTCTCGTAAAAACGGTTCGGGGCTCAAACGACATAGCAAACGGACTCGAAAATTTACGAAACTTGCGCCATTGTTCACGAAATAGTTTTTCCAATAAAATCAAGCATAAACTTCAGAGTTTTTCTCAAACTCAAAATAAATCATATAATTTGGCAAATGCAATACAATTCGAGTTTTCTAGGTTGTGCTGAGTCAATCAAGGAATAAATTCTCGTTCCTAATATATCTCACGCTTCTCAAATCCAATTTAACATGCATTAAAGTTTTAAAAGTGGTTCAGGCACGAAAATAGAAGTTTGGCTAGAAATGGGTTTTAGAAAAAGTACCAGGTGTTATAGATCAGGGAATAATGTTTATAATAAGAGTTTCTCTAAACCTTTTTCAAAACCAGCAGTATTTTCTCACCTTAATCAAAGGACTGCTAGTTACTCAGCAGTTCCTTCAATGAATGCTTTCCAACATAGTGCTGATTTTAGAAACTCTTCTCATTTTTCATCTAAAGGTCACTCAGGTATTGGCTATTATCATAATATAAAAGGATTTGGGTCCATGAATCAGAAGCTATGTTTTGTTTTTTATAGTCCTACTCACCTGATCAAAGATTGTAACTTACATTCAGAGTACTTAAGTCAGTACCCAAAGACCAACACTGCTCAACATAGGCCAACAATGACTAAACCAGTTTCACCCAAACCAGTTTGGAACTATTCTAGAAGGGTCAACCATAGTAATTTTGCTACATCACCTAGGTACCCTCAACAGAAAAGGAATTTTTTCAAGCCATCAGTACCTACAAGACAGTCCTTTCAAGGTACTGGTAAATCAAAAACAGTTCATAACCAAAAGATTGTTAGGAAACCTTCAACACTTCAAGGTACTGCTCATGTAAGATCAAATGAAGTAAAACAAATATGGGTACCTAAACCTAAGATGCCTTACAATAGAGTACTTAAACCACAGACCACTACTCCCAAAGTTAAACAAATATGGGTCAAAAAGGGAAGTACTGCAGGGGACCAATCAGTACTTTCAGCAAGTGTGGGTGAAGTAACAACTGTTGCTTCAAAAGAAATCTGTTTTCCTAACAATAATACTGTTTTTGAGCAAAAGAAAGTTATTGATCATGTTTATAAAAACAGTGGAAATTACATACTTAAGAATTCTGAGTATGTAACTCCACAAGGGGAACACAAGTCAGTAATGGCTTGGGTTCCTAAGATGAACTAACTTTCTTATACTTGTGCAGGGCAACCCAGAAGAGGAGCTTAAAGATCATTTAATTGTTGATAGTGGTTGCTCTGGTAGTATGACAGGAGTGAAGAAGATTCTGTCGAATTTTAGGTCATATTTTGGAGGCAAGGTTGCTTTTGGAGATGATGTTTCTAGAGGAAGGATTATTGGTAAAGGAACAATCAAGACTGGGAAGATTGATTTTGAAAGTATTCGTTATGTTCCAGAATTCAAGTTCAATCTCCTATCAGTTTCTCAAATTTGTGACAAAAAGTATCCAGTCTTGTTTCTTGAAAATGAATGTCTGATACTATCCCCAGAATTTAAGCTTGATGATGATAAATTGGTGATTCTGAGAGCACCAAGGAACAAAGATGTATACAGCATTGATATGAAGAATATTCAATCTACTGAGAATGCTACATGCTTGGTAGCAAAGGTATCTATGGAAGAAGCACATCTATGCCACAGAAGACTAGGTCATGTAAATTTTAAGAATATAAACAAGCTTGCAAAAGGCAATTTGGTTAGAGGTTTACCTTCCAAAATTTTCAAGACTGATCACTCATGCTTAGCCTGCAAGAAAGGTAAACAGCACAAGGCTTCATGCAAGAAACTTGGGGAAAGAACAGTCAGAGAACCTTTGGAGCTGCTGCATATGGATTTATTTGGACCTGTGTCTGTCTTAAGCCTTAACAAGAAGAAGTACTGCTTAGTTGTAACAGATGATTGCAGTCGTTTTAGTTGGGTGTTTTTCTTGGGTTTCAAAGATGAGACTTTTGATGTCATTCATGATTTAATCATCTCCCTAGAAAATCAATTAAGACATAAGGTTAAAGGTATTCGATGTGATAATGGGACTGAGTTCAAGAACAAGCTTATGGATTATTTTTGTGCTAATAAAGGAATTAAGAGGGAATTCAGTATTGCTAGAACTCCTCAGCAGAATGGAGTTGCAGAAAGGAAGAATAGAACTTTGATAGAAGCTGCAAGGACCATGTTAGCAGACTCACTCTTACCTATTCAATTTTGGGCTGAGGCAGTAAGTGCTGCTTGCTATGTTTTGAATAGAGTTTCTATCACAAAACCTCAGATGAAAACACCCTATGAGTTATTGATGGACAGAAAACCTAGTATCAGCTTTATGAAACCTTTTGGATGTCCTCTTACTATCCTTAATACCATTGACAATTTGGGAAAATTTGAAGGTAAGTCTGATGAAGGATATCTTTTGGGCTATTCTACAAACAGTAAAGGTTTTCGGGTGTACAACAAGGTTACCAAGAAGGTTCAAGACTGTCTTCATGTTGAATTCCTTGAAGATCAACCAAATCAGAAAGGTAAAGGTCCTGATTGGATGTTTGATCTTGATATTTTGACTCCTTCGATGAACTATGTGCCTGTTAGGGAGGAGAATCAAGTTGTTCATTCAGAAGATGAAAATATACAGTTCATAGTTCATGGTGTCAATCACAGTCCTACAGATGCTGACAAAGAACAAGGTGCTGCTGCTGATAAGCAAGATACTGATGAGTCAAGTAAAACAGTATCTGATGAAGATCAAGCAATACAAGATGAATTAAATAAGATGCTTTTTCAAGAAACACTTGCAAAGTCTTATGAAGATGATCTAAGAAGAGCTTATGAAGCAGAACAAACAAAAGAAAAATCTTCTAAGAAGAACAGTTCTTTGGATCCCAGTACTTTGGATCAAGGTACTGCTAATTATGATGAAGAGATTTCTGGGGGAATCAAGTCAAATACTTGGACAAACACTGAAGATTGGCCTGATTCATCCATGCCTACATTTGAAGAATCAGATGATGAGCTCCAAGATGAAGGGATTTTTGGTGAACAAGGTCCTGACTCAACAAATTTGGAAGATGATCTTAATGTACCAACTACTCACACTTCAAGGGTACATAAGAATCATCCTTCCAATAAGATCATTGGTTCTCCAACTTCTGGTATTCTTACCAGATCAAAAGCTAAAAGCATAACTAAGCCTCAAAATGCTTTACTTAGCTTTATTCATAAGCAAAACAGGTTGAACCATAAAGATCAACAGACCTGTTTATTTGCTTGTTTCATCTCTCAAGAAGAACCCAAAAGCATAAAGGAAGCATTATCCAAAGAAAGTTGGGTTGAAGCCTGTCAAGAAGAACTTCTTCAGTTTAAACTTCAAGAAGTCTGGGTCTTATGTGATTTACCTGATGGAATGAAGGTAATTGGTACAAGATGGGTTTTCAGAGTCAAAAGAGATGAAAGAGGAAATGTGATAAAGAACAAAGCTAGACTGGTTGCCCAAGGTTACAAACAAGAAGAAGGAGTTGATTATGATGAAGTCTTTGCTCCTGTTGCAAGAATTGAAGCTATAAGATTGTTTCTTGCTTTTGCTTCTTTTATGGGATTTCCAGTTTATCAAATGGATGTTAAGAGTGCTTTTCTCTATGGAAAGATTACAGAAGAGGTTTATGTGAAACAACCTCCTGGTTTTGAAGATCCTGAACATCCAAACAAAGTCTACAAGGTTGTTAAAGCTTTATATGGTCTTCATCAAGCCCCTAGAGCTTGGTATGAGAGACTATCAACCTTCTTATTACAACATGGCTATAGGAGAGGAGCCATTGATAAGACTTTGTTCATTAAAAGAGACAAAAAGGATATCATGCTAGTTCAAGTTTATGTGGATGATATTATTTTTGGTGCTACAAAACAATCCATGGTGAAAGAATTTGAAGAACTTATGCAGAAAGAATTTCAGATGAGTTCAATGGGTGAATTGACTTTCTTTTTAGGACTTCAAGTTAAACAGACAAAGACTGGTATTTTTATAAGTCAAGATAAGTATGTCACTGACATTCTTAAGAAATTTAATCTTCACACTCTCAAGCCAGTAACAACACCCATTAAATCATTAAATTCACTTGGCAAGGATGAAGATGGAAAACCAGTGGAAGTCAAGCTTTACAGATCAATGGTTGGGTGTCTCATGTACTTAACTGCATCAAGACCTGATATTATGTTTGCAGTATGCTTATGTGCAAGATATCAAGTTTCACCCAAGGTTTCACACATGAATGCTGTTCAAAGGATCTTTGCTTATCTCAAGTTTCAACCTAAACTAGGATTGTGGTATCCTAAGGAGTCACCTTTTCATTTGGAAGCTTTTTCAGATAGTGACTATGCTGGAGATAACTTTGATAGAAGATCAACCACTGGTGGATGTCAATATCTTGGAAGAAGATTAGTTTCTTGGCAATGTAAGAAACAAACAATTGCAGCAACCTCATCTACAGAAGCTGAATATGTTGCAGCTGCAAGTTGTTGTGGACAAGTTCTATGGATGCAAAATCAACTCTTGGACTATGGTTTCAATTTCAAGAATACTCCTATCAACATTGATAATGCGAGTACAATATGTATTGTGAAGAATCCAGTTTACCATTCCAAGACCAAACACATTCAGATAAGGCATCATTTTATTCGTGATTGCTATGAGCATAGACTGATTAATGTTGTCAAGATTCATACAGATGATAATGTGGCAGATTTACTCACAAAAGGTTTTGATATTACAAGATTTAAGCATTTAGTGGTGAGTATTGGAATGATAAATCTCTAAGCTATTTTTGAGGGGAGGCATTAATAGTTAGTCATGATTTAAGGGGAGGCTAATGCTTTTATTCATTAAAAGATTACAAGTGCTACCAAAGTACTGCTGTTTTATAAAACAACAGTCGTTACATAAGATGAGTTAAAGTACTGGTCTACATCATTCTACATCAGCCTACATCTACCTACTCCATTCCACTACTCCATTGGCTTCTTTCCCTTGCCCTGGTAGTTGTTCTTTGCCTTATGAGCACTGTACTTCTTGCTTTCAAAGATGGACTGCAGCTTTGGACATGGAAGGAAAAGAACTGGTTTTGGAGGTTTGGGCAATTTTGCAGACTTCTTAGACTTCTCAGGCACTTCTATCTTCTTGAGGTTGGAAATTGCTGTGCTGAGAGCAGTATTCAAAGCTTTTGGAAGCTCCTTGGAGAGGTCATAGGATTCATCACTTTCATCATCTGAAGAAGAACCTGAATAAAATTCCAGTGATGGTGCCTTAGTGGAAGGACCTTCTTTAGGCTGCACAAACTCTACTTTCCTAGCACTTGGTGCTGTTTTGGGAAAATAGTCAGCCCATGTTGGACCACTAAATGCAGAAGAATCTTCAGAGACATCCACTTCATCAGTGGATGATGAATCAGATGAGACATAAACAATGTTTGGTAACTTACTCATGATGGACTTGTTGATGTTTCTGGTTATTTGTGAGGTTTTTGAATAACTTTGTGATGAAATTCTTTGTTCTTTGAGGGTCTTTTTATAGGCATAAACGGTTTGAATGGTGAAAGTACTGCTCAACGGTCAAAAAGAGAGTATTGCTTGCTGACGTGGCAAATGCTGTCTTTTTCAAACGGTCAAAAATATATGGTAAATATTCTTTAAATATTATGAACGAGATAAGGGGTATAAAACAACAGTTTTTGAGTTATTTTTCGGATACTATTTTATCAAATCTTACCCATAAATACTTACCCTACTTTATTTTTCTCTTTCCTATATCTTTTTACCATAATCTTCCACATTCACTCGCCGTTTTTACCAATCACCTTTATACAAACATTCTTCAATGGCTCGAAGAACATGTAATCGTCACAATATGGTAGCAAATTTGGACAAGACTGATCTTAATGTTGATTTTCATGATATTATTGATTTTCTTGCTGGGTCATCAATCAATTATGCTATTTTGGTTAATCCTGATGTGACTGGACCTTGGATTCAAGAATTTTGGGCTACTGCTGATGCTGGTTGTGAAGATTTGGATACATGGTTCATTACTGCTACAGTTGCTGGGCGTAAGGTTCGAATCTCAAAGGCACAAATAAGAGCAGACCTTCAGTTTAATGATGAGGAAGGTACAGAGCTTTATATATATAAATGAGCCGAGCTCGAGCTCTGGCGAGCTCGGGCTCGGCTTGGCTCGTTTCCACCCCTAGTCTTCATCAAGCCCCCAGAGCTTGGTATGAAAGACTATCAACCTTCTTATTGCAACATGGTTATAGGAGAGGAGCCATTGATAAGACTTTGTTCATTAAAAGAGACAAAAAGGATATCATGCTAGTTCAAGTTTATGTGGATAATATTATTTTTGGTGCTACAAAACAATCCATGGTGAAAGAATTTGAAGAACTTATGCAGAAAGAATTTCAGATGAGTTCAATGGGTGAATTGACTTTCTTTTTAGGACTTCAAGTTAAACAGACAAAGACTGGTATTTTTATAAGTCAAGATAAGTATGTCACTGACATTCTTAAGAAATTTAATCTTCATACTCTCAAGCCAGTAACAACACCCATTAAGTCATCAAATTCACTTGGAAAGGATGAAGATGGAAAACCAGTGGAAGTCAAGCTTTACAGATCAATGGTTGGGTGTCTCATGTACTTAACTGCATCAAGACCTGATATTATGTTTGCAGTATGCTTATGTGCAATATATCAAGTCTCACCCAAGGTTTCACACATGAATGCTGTTCAAAGGATCTTTGCTTAT
>LBNU01009268.1:61360-73197 GCA_014162995.1 Artemisia annua | reverse complement strand
AACTCAGGAAAGATGGAAACACAAAGCAATAGAGGTGACTGAATGCCAGAATGGATTTCATTACCTCGTTTTTGAAGCAAAATCTGGCACACACCAAGAACACAGCATCCAAACATTCGGAGAAGCAGCATTTTGCTGATGTGTTTAATCCTTGTAGAAGCCGACGAAATTATGAGAACTCCAGAAAATTGTATAGCCGAATGATTTATGAGAGTGCTTAGGGTTTGTTTATTTAACTCGGTTTAAAAAAAAATAAGGAATAGGAGAATCGCTTCACTATAAGGTGATTTAGGAGATCATAAATTTGGTTAACTTAAGGGTTTAAATGGTAATTTATGTTAATTCATGGGTAACTTGTGTAAATATTATAAACTTGATATTTTTTCATAATTAACCCTTAACTTTATTATATTTTCATTATAAACCCTAATTTATGGAAAGTTGACATATTAAACCCTAAACTATGTAAACTCGTCATAATTAACCTTAAACTTTTGTAACTTGTTGAGATATACCTTATGCCCATAATAATTCTTAAATAAGGACGTAACCTAATCTGTAACATTAATATCTTGCTAAGTATGGAAATCTGTTAATTATAGAAAGTTACTAAATATGGAAAGTTACTAAAACTGGAAAGCCGACTAAAATAAGTAATCTGAATTAAATAAGCTTTTAATAAGTTAGTCATGAATTCGTGTAGATTCGCTGAAGATGGAGTTTTCTTCCGACTTTCATATTTTCTGTTGTGTTTTCATTTGCGGTATAAGGTACAGATATTTTGACCCTTTTGAGTAAGGTTTCTCATGACTCATGATCCGTCTTCCCCACTCCATTCTGATTTCTGATCTTGGTTCCTCTGATATCTCTGGTTCATTGATATTACATTTGTATGATAACTTTTGAAAATATAACCGCATGGCATGGGACAACTGTATGGATATGATTTCTGTTAATATGATATTAGACTCGTTTTAAATGGAAACTTAAATAACTCTTGCTAAAAATATTTTAAAGAACTACCTTTATGATAAATATGATTTTAAATGAAATGGAAGACTTCTAAATCTGTTTTTCTTATTAAACTTTCATACTTGTAAACTCTGAACCATTGGTATGAACCATTGTTACCTTTCTGTTTCTTTTGCTTAGGATTCCCTATGCCATTGCTATGATCCCTTACTGTTTGAACTTGTTTCCTGAATCATTGGTTATTTTCTGAATCACTTACTATCTGAAATTGCTATCTGAACCTTTGACATTGTATTTATGAAACATGGACCTCTGATATTAAACTTCTGATATATAAACCTTTTGATATTGAACTTCTGATTTATGAACCTCTGGCTTATGAACCTTTTTAAAAGATAAACTTCTGATTTATAAACCTTTTCAAAAGATAAACTTCTGATTTATAAACCCTTTAAAGGATGAACTTCTGACTTGTGAACCTTTCTAAAATTGAATCTCTGATTTATGAAACTACTAATCTGACTAAATCTGACATCTGTATATCTGATACGATCTGTAAAAAAATCTGGACATCTGTTTAATCTGGATAATTAATTTTGATATGTAATCTGAACTGTTAAAATTAGACATTGACCATTCAGTATGAAACCCGGGCTATCACTAGGCATGGGGGTTCCATGTCCGTGTCATTGATGCACCAGTGACATGACTCATGTGTGGGTGAGTGATTTCTCACACCGTCCCTTTGATTATGGTCTGCATGTGAATGGGTAAGGGGCGAATGGATGCATCCTAGGTCTGTTATCTGATATCTGTTATCTGTTATTATCTGTTATCTGGTGAATGTGACTGTGTGTGCAATACACGTCCTTCACAACCCATTGAGGTCACCCCTCTGTTTATATCTGATATTCTGAGGCCTCCCCTCTGGATTGTATATGAGGCGATTATCTGTTATTATCTGATCTGTTCTGGGCACGTGGTTGAAATACTGAATACTTTGTCTGCACCTTAACTTAGATTTAAACTTAAACTGGTAACGTAACACTTAATCTTTTCTTATTAATATTTATTTCACCTTATTGTCATTATTTCTTATGCTATGACCATTCTGATACTCATCCAATGCAACATATTCGGTCTCTTTTCTTCTGTTTCATATTACCCTTTTGTTATATCTGTTCACTGGGCTTTTTAAGCTCAGCCGCGTTTCTTTTCCCCGCGGCAGGTTTTAGAAGGAAGCTGGGTTATGGGTGAAGAGTGCAAATAGGAGCTTTAGTGAGGACTTTGCTTTCATGACTTCTTAGTGGTTTTTGACGAAGACTCTTGATTAGTCATTTGTACCCTATACTGATATTGTATTTCTTTTCCATAGAACCTTTTGTAACCTTTTATAACCTTTGTATTCATTTGTATTATATAAGTTAATGCTTGTGTTTGTTCTGATTGACACCATGAATGTGACACTTTAGCCCTTGTCGGGTTGGGGTGTTACAATTATGGTATCAGAGCCCAGGCTGCGACTTGTAGTACATTAAACCTTGACCTGTGAAGTCTGGACCATTAAGTTTCCGCTGTAGGCACCCGTAAGACAATCTCTGAGAATTACCGGTGAGGAATGGGTAGACTAGGATATCTAGTAGTAGCACTGCTTCCGCGTTACTATGATTCGTGCTTTTGCCTTTCGTTGTGCCTTACGAGAATTTCTATTTCTGTGGTTAAAAAGTTTTGCAACCTAAGTTTAGCAACCAAGTAAGTTGGAATACTTTGAGAATGACATTGAAACCTTACACCATTCAAGTTCACTTTGATTCTGATCCTCAGATTCCATTTTTGACTGACAAACATTCTGATATCTTACCAACCTTTCCTAAGGTCATTCAACCATGATGTGTTTGACACCTTCTGTAAATTCCTTATTTATGATGGGTATAAAATGTATCATCTGATACTATCTGACTTTGCAGAATTCTTTACTATCAGAACCCTGTTGATTGTTAATTATTAATACAGGAAAAATTTGTTTTCCTCACTCTGAATGATGAACTCCGTTTACCAATCAGTTTCTTTAAAAGAATACAATGATATGGATTTGTTAACTGAGCATGATGATGCTAACAACTAACATTTCATACATCTCACTTTTAACGACCCTACGATGTTTGTATTATCATTGAGTTATACCCCGCCTATCACTTGTGTTCAAAACCAAACAAGATTCCCACACCTTGAACTGTTCTCTCATCCCTTTTAACATTTTGATGTATCTTGTACCGGACTCTGATATATGAACCATCCGTCTGGTTTGATGACTACATTCGTTCTATAAATCCGTTTACTTTTGATAAATCTGATTTTGAAGTCTTTTGATTATGGATTGGCTGACTCCCCATAAGCTACCATAGACTACCGTACCGGTATGTGACCTTTAACAATCTGCTTCGCCCTACTTCTGTTATAATGTTTCTGAACCACGTAAGTCTGTCGAGATTGATATTGCTATACAAGATCCCAATCTCTGTTGATTTTCAAATTTCTCCTGACACCGAATAGAGTCCACCCTTGAAAAGCTCTGGCACTGGAAGTACCTTGTGGTACAAATTTTTCGATGTTCTCTGATGAACCTTTTTGTACTCCCTCCTGTTGAGAAATAGAGTTGGAACTGAACTGATCCCATTTGAAGAAGCCTTAGAGCTGAGAGATGGAATGAGTTGACGGATTATGATGTTACTCACCCTAATAATTATTTTGGAACGATCCGGCTGATTTATGAAGAAGAGTGAAAGAAGTATATGACGGTGTATCGACTATCATGAACCTAATCAAATCACTATCCGAAATCTTTATTTCTTTCCACGTATGAATAATTGATTTGTTCTAACCTTGAAAACTCAGTATCTAATTCCGTTTGATGGGCTGATGGAGCAGCCACAGGAACTTCTGAGAAATGGATGAAATAACCGAGAATAACCTCCGTAAAGTATTTTAATTGTTGCGAAGAAGGAAGGTGATGTTAAGCGGATGGAAATGTTTCCCTTAAATGATTTCTGAACCTACCTTTGTACTCATTATTATGAACCCTTATGATGCCAATTGTATTGGCTAAATTGTCAACTATCCTTATGCACCAATGAGATTTATGTTTCTCGAATGTTTGGACGAATGGTCATTGTATGACTTATTAGTACATTCAGAGACGAGGAAGAACATGAAAATCAATTGCACAAGTTGTTAGGAGTCTGACAATCAGTTGTGTATTCTGGAAGTTTGATGTATGTTGAGGCAACGGTGCCCTTAATTGAGAGAATTTCTATTAATTCCGACAGCAGATTAAAAGAAGCTGGAATCTTCTGAAACATGTAGACATTTTGAAGATGCTTACAAATTGGGTTGCGGTTAATAAATTTCGTGAACAGAGAGGAACATCTTAGTCTGGTTGAGAACGGAGTTTGAGAAAAGCTGAAATAGAAATATGCTTCCGTACTTGCAAGTGGTACCTGACTAGAAACGTTTCTAGGAGAGATTCGGTCATGAATATGCACATCGCAGGAAGATGATTGTTTATGCATCAAGTCAACTGCAAACGTATGGGAAGATTGTTTACTGCAGCAACAGTAGTTACCCCGAAGAGTGGAAAACAACCCCTACATGACAGAAGTATTGGCGGACAGAGAACATGACCTAGTCAAGACGGCGGACCTGGAGCTGATGAAGACGTACAATCCCACTTCCCTATTCGTATGGTTGTACCAAGATGAATTGAGAGCGGAAGCGGACTGGATGATAAAGGAATTCAAGATCGTGCCAGAAGTTCACATTACTCCATCACATTCCAAGAGGAACTGCAGAAGGATTGTTGGACCAGACTCAAGCTCATGATTTTGAACACTCCCAGGTGGATAGATAAATGAAGATAGATGAACCGGGCTTGGAGAGATTGAGATCGTATATTTTGAATGGGCAGATTATTGAAGTGAACCTCTATGTTTGGATGGACTGATTCGGTGAAGGAAGAAGTTGCGATGAATTCTCATTTCCGTTGACCCACTTAAGTTTCGTTATCTGGTTATAAAATCTTGTATAGACTTCAACTCTTTAGAAACATCTCCGTTCCGTGTTCACTCTGCGTTTTCTGATATTGGCCTCGTTTTGAGAATTCTGACAAATTGTGAAGACCTATGTTCTTGAACGCAGTACATTACTTCTGTTAGAAATTCTGGGATTTACATTACTCTTTTGAGCGATCTGTTTTCTTCTAAGCTATGATATCTGATTCTGTTAATCTCTGGACTGTAGAAGTACTAGTGGACTAAGAATAGGTTGTCTGTTCACGACTCGAGATAAAGTATGATCATCATGAGGGCATAATTATGTGGTGCTCGTATTATGACGCCTGATCAACGTGATAATACTTACACCATATAATGTGCACTTATTGTGGTCATAGGATATCCGAGGAGTGCCTTTGAAACCCTGAAAGTTCTGATATCTTATCCGAATTATCCACGAATAGTGAAACTCTGGACCTTTCTGCCTATATGACGGTTGTTTTCCGTTCATTAGAGATCTGAACAAGTTGAACTCTCGAGTTACATTCTGCCGATATCTGTACATCTGTTACAAATCTTAAGCTCCATTATAGAACTCTCTACTGTCTGAATATCGTCATTTAATCTGATTTCTGTCTACTTTCAATATGCATTTCTGATAAGATTCACCTAGCGTCATCTGTTATATGTTGCATTGGTTTGACTCGATTCACTTTGATTCGTTTTGTTTTGAGGGATCCTAAACCTTTTATCTGGACTGAGTCATGAGAAACTAGTTGTCATTGGAAGATTCGGTTGGGAGAACCTCCCTGAACGTGAAGATATCTGCGACGATCTTTTGTAATCTGCTACGGTTCCGTCTGACCTTGCGACTTCAATTTCGCGGACGAAATTTCTTTTCAGAGGGGAAGAAGTTGTAATACCAAAAATTTCAATCTTGGTAAAATTACGAAAATGCCCCTATAATTTTAAAAATTAAATAAAGCTACAATAAATTATAATAAAATTCCTAAAACACCACAAATGTATAAAATATGGATCCTAATAATTTTAATAAGTCAAAATTAAATTCTAAAGCCCAAAATAAATAAATAGGCCACGCCTATTATTTTTACTGGACCAAATAATTATAAGTTATGTACAATTATTAAAGAAACAAAAGGATAAACACAACACAAATATGGAAATTATAAATTTGTGATTTGGCATCTTTATTTATCCCAAAATTTCGGCCCTCATACCCCCAATATCTCTATATGAAACGCCATATTTCCTCCATTCCATAATTTCATTAAAACCGACTAAAAATAAAATCCTAAAAATCCTCTCAAAATTCCATTCGACTCCATACCATTTTTCTGGAGGTTCTACAAAATTTTCGTGGCTTCTACAAGGCTTAAACAACATCAGAAAAATAGTGTTTCGATTTTTGGAGGCTTGTATTCTTGTGTGTCGAATTTTGTTCAAAAACGAGGTATAAATCCATTCTGAATCATTCGACCTTTCATAATTTCGTTTTCCATTTTTCCTGAGTTCCTTACATCATATATGATCTGTGAAAAATCATTACAAGGTCGTGGGATCAGTCGTGTGCTCGTGGGGATTTTCTTGGTGTCGTGGTGTTCATTTGAGGACCAAATTCGTTACGCCCTTTCTACACATCCAATATTCGGTCTGGTATTTTTCCCATGGTTCTTACATCATATAAGTCTCAAATAAAATGATAAACACGAATCATGCATGATCTATAATTTATTTGTGAATTAAACTTAAAAAAAAACGTGACAAAACTCTAAATAATTCGATACTAATTTTCTGGGCATGAACATTATTTTTCGTGGACTCTATATAATATATAAGAACTCAGAAAAATACTAATTAAAATTTTTGAGGCTTGGATCATGTTTGTGGAATTATTTTCTATTCGCTAAATTAAAAAGAAAAGAAATAAAAAGGAGCTCTAAACTATTCGACCTAGGGTTAGGGTTTTGGGCATGAAATCTGGTCATTTAATGTGGTTTAAGGTTGTTGAGAATGATGGTGTAATGATTGGGAATTAATTTTAGGGTTTGTGGTATTTCTAGTATTTAACGATTTGAATAAATAAGTACAAGGGCTGTTTTGTAATTTTCTGAAACTTGTGGACTGAATTTGAAACTTTTTAAATCTGTTAGAAATTGGGTAAAAATAGTTCATGGGTTGTTTGGATGTTTTTCATAATTAAAATGACTTAATATGTAATTATTAATTAATTATTATGTGAAATTAAAATAAATGATAAAGGAAGGACTAAAAATGTAAATTCTGGAAACTTGAAGCCATTTTGAGTAAATAAAAATGTTAAGAGTGTTTTGTGTAATTTTGAGTATTTATGGGCTTAATGTGTAATTATTAGGAAATTATGATTTAATTTATAAGTTTTATAAACTTAAGGGACCAATTGTGTAAATTCTGAAATCTGAGGGGCTGATTCGTACTATATGCAAATTCTGATGTGACATTCTGTAATTTGGTAAAATAAGATGCTTGTTTGGTAAATGTGGATATTAGAGGGATTAAATCATGAATCATGTAAATGTAGGGTTTGTTGTGTAAATTATATAACTAGGGGGTATAAACTGTAAATTGTGAAACTAAAGGAACTAAAATGTCATTCTGAATAAAGTGTGTATTTAAATCAGTAACTTAAAGTATTTTCATGTTAGACCTTTGAATTTAATGAATTTACAATGAAAACCCTAAACTATGTAAACTCGTCATAATTAACCTTAAACTTTTGTAACTTGTTGAGATATACCTTATGCCCATAATAATTCTTAAATAAGGACGTAACCTAATCTGTAACATTAATATCTTGCTAAGTATGGAAATCTGTTAATTATAGAAAGTTACTAAATATGGAAAGTTACTAAAACTGGAAAGCCGACTAAAATAAGTAATCTGAATTAAATAAGCTTTTAATAAGTTAGTCATGAATTCGTGTAGATTCGCTGAAGATGGAGTTTTCTTCCGACTTTGATATTTTCTGTTGTGTTTTCATTTGCGGTATAAGGTACAGATATTCTGACCCTTTTCAGTAAGGTTTCTCATGACTCATGATCCGTCTTCCCCACTCCACTCTGATTTCTGATCTTGGTTCCTCTGATATCTCTGGTTCATTGATATTACATTTGTATGATAACTTTTGAAAATATAACCGCATGGCATGGGACAACTGTATGGATATGATTTCTGTTAATATGATATTAGACTTGTTTTAAATGGAAACTTAAATAACTCTTGCTAAAAATATTTTAAAGAACTACCTTTATGATAAATATGATTTTAAATGAAATGGAAGACTTCTAAATCTGTTTTTCTTATTAAACTTTCATACTTGTAAACTCTGAACCATTGGTATGAACCATTGTTACTTTTCTGTTTCTTTTGCTTAGGATTCCCTATACCATTGCTATGATCCCTTACTGTTTGAACTTGTTTTCTGAATCATTGGTTATTTTCTGAATCACTTACTATCTGAAATTGCTATCTGAACCTTTGACATTGTATTTATGAAACATGGACCTCTGATATTAAACTTCCGATATATAAACCTTTTGATATTGAACTTCTGATTTATGAACCTCTGGCTTATGAACCTTTTTAAAAGATAAACTTCTGATTTATAAACCTTTTCAAAAGATAAACTTCTGATTTATAAACCCTTTAAAGGATGAACTTCTGATTTGTGAACCTTTCTAAAATTTGAATCTCTGATTTATGAAACTACTAATCTGAGTAAATCTAACATCTGTATATCTGATACGATCTGTAAAAATCTGGACATCTGTTTAATCTGGATAATTAATTTTGATATGTAATCTGAACTGTTAAAATTAGACATTGACCATTCAGTATGAAACCCGGGCTATCACTAGGCATGGGGGTTCCATGTCCGTGTCATTGATGCACCAGTGACATGACTCATGTGTGGGTGAGTGATTTCTCACACCGTCCCTTTGATTATGGTCTGCATGTGAATGGGTAAGGGGCGAATGGATGCATCCTAGGTCTGTTATCTGATATCTGTTATCTGTTATTATCTGTTATCTGGTGAATGTGACTGTGTGTGCAATACACGTCCTTCACAACCCATTGAGGTCACCCCTCTGTTTATATCTGATATTCTGAGGCCTCCCCTCTGGATTGTATATGAGGCGATTATCTGTTATTATCTGATCTGTTCTGGGCACGTGGTTGAAATACTGAATACTTTGTCTGCACCTTAACTTAGATTTAAACTTAAACTGGTAACGTAACACTTAATCTTTTCTTATTAATATTTATTTCACCTTATTGTCATTATTTCTTATGCTATGACCATTCTGATACTCATCCAATGCAACATATTCGGTCTCTTTTCTTCTGTTTCATATTACCCTTTTGTTATATCTGTTCACTGGGCTTTTTAAGCTCAGCCGCGTTTCTTTTCCCCGCGGCAGGTTTTAGAAGGAAGCTGGGTTATGGGTGAAGAGTGCAAATAGGAGCTTTAGTGAGGACTTTGCTTTCATGACTTCTTAGTGGTTTTTGACGAAGACTCTTGATTAGTCATTTGTACCCTATACTGATATTGTATTTCTTTTCCATAGAACCTTTTGTAACCTTTTATAACCTTTGTATTCATTTGTATTATATAAGTTAATGCTTGTGTTTGTTCTGATTGACACCATGAATGTGACACTTTAGCCCTTGTCGGGTTGGGGTGTTACAATTATGGTATCAGAGCCCAGGCTGCGACTTGTAGTACATTAAACCTTGACCTGTGAAGTCTGGACCATTAAGTTTCCGCTGTAGGCACCCGTAAGACAATCTCTGAGAATTACCGGTGAGGAATGGGTAGACTAGGATATCTAGTAGTAGCACTGCTTCCGCGTTACTATGATTCGTGCTTTTGCCTTTCGTTGTGCCTTACGAGAATTTCTATTTCTGTGGTTAAAAAGTTTTGCAACCTAAGTTTAGCAACCAAGTAAGTTGGAATACTTTGAGAATGACATTGAAACCTTACACCATTCAAGTTCACTTTGATTCTGATCCTCAGATTCCATTTTTGACTGACAAACATTCTGATATCTTACCAACCTTTCCTAAGGTCATTCAACCATGATGTGTTTGACACCTTCTGTAAATTCCTTATTTATGATGGGTATAAAATGTATCATCTGATACTATCTGACTTTGCAGAATTCTTTACTATCAGAACCCTGTTGATTGTTAATTATTAATACAGGAAAAATTTGTTTTCCTCACTCTGAATGATGAACTCCGTTTACCAATCAGTTTCTTTAAAAGAATACAATGATATGGATTTGTTAACTGAGCATGATGATGCTAACAACTAACATTTCATACATCTCACTTTTAACGACCCTACGATGTTTGTATTATCATTGAGTTATACCCCGCCTATCACTTGTGTTCAAAACCAAACAAGATTCCCACACCTTGAACTGTTCTCTCATCCCTTTTAACATTTTGATGTATCTTGTACCGGACTCTGATATATGAACCATCCGTCTGGTTTGATGACTACATTCGTTCTATAAATCCGTTTACTTTTGATAAATCTGATTTTGAAGTCTTTTGATTATGGATTGGCTGACTCCCCATAAGCTACCATAGACTACCGTACCGGTATGTGACCTTTAACAATCTGCTTCGCCCTACTTCTGTTATAATGTTTCTGAACCACGTAAGTCTGTCGAGATTGATATTGCTATACAAGATCCCAATCTCTGTTGATTTTCAAATTTCTCCTGACACCGAATAGAGTCCACCCTTGAAAAGCTCTGGCACTGGAAGTACCTTGTGGTACAAATTTTTCGATGTTCTCTGATGAACCTTTTTGTACTCCCTCCTGTTGAGAAATAGAGTTGGAACTGAACTGATCCCATTTGAAGAAGCCTTAGAGCTGAGAGATGGAATGAGTTGACGGATTATGATGTTACTCACCCTAATAATTATTTTGGAACGATCCGGCTGATTTATGAAGAAGAGTGAAAGAAGTATATGACGGTGTATCGACTATCATGAACCTAATCAAATTACTATCCGAAATCTTTATTTCTTTCCACGTATGAATAATTGATTTGTTCTAACCTTGAAAACTCAGTATCTAATTCCGTTTGATGGGCTGATGGAGCAGCCACAGGAACTTCTGAGAAATGGATGAAATAACCGAGAATAACCTCCGTAAAGTATTTTAATTGTTGCAAAGAAGGAAGGTGATGTTAAGCGGATGGAAATGTTTCCCTTAAATGATTACTGAACCTACCTTTGTACTCATTATTATGAACCCTTATGATGCCAATTGTATTTGCTAAATTGTCAACTATCCTTATGCACCAATGAGATTTATATTTCTCGGATGTTTGGATGAATGGTCATTGTATGACTTATTAGTACATTCAGAGACGAGGAAGAACATGAAAATCAATTGCACAAGTTGTTAGGAGTCTGACAATCAGTTGTGTATTCTGGAAGTTTGATGTATGTTGAGGCAACGGTGCCCTTAATTGAGAGAATTTCTATTAATTCCGACAGCAGATTAAAAGAAGCTGGAATCTTCTGAAACATGTAGACATGTTGAAGATGCTTACAAATTGGGTTGCGGTTAATAAATTTCGTGAACGGAGAGGAACATCTTAGTCTGGTTGAGAACGGAGTTTGAGAAAAGCTGAAATAGAAATATGCTTCCGTACTTGCATGTGGTACCTGTCTAGAAACGTTTCTAGGAGAGATTCGGTCATGAATATGCACATCGCAGGAAGATGATTGTTT
>LBNU01009268.1:45822-58643 GCA_014162995.1 Artemisia annua | reverse complement strand
GCTGTGTTTAGCGATTAGATCTGTTCAGCGATTATCTCTCACCAGCGATTAAGTCCATATTAGCATTTAACTAAATTCAGCGATTAGCTTTTTAGCGATTGGCTGCATTTAGCTATTACCTCTTCCTGCGATTAACTTTGGGTCAGCGATTAACTTTAGGTCAGCGATTAACTTTGGGCCAGCGTTTATCTTTTGATAGCGATTAGTTTCCTCTTCAGCGATTAACTTTTGTTCTTGTGGTGGTTTTAGCGATTTGCTAAGTTTGAGATTTCCTTGATTTGTTGACTACTTGTGCTTCGGGAAACGTTGTAACTTAAGTCGTTTCGATTAATTTGAGTGTGATTTGACGTTGTGAGTTATTTCTTACGGGTTGACTTATCACAATCGATATATTGTTACTTGACTTGTCTCGACTTGATTCCCAACACAAATTGTGACTTATTTAAGCTCTCATTCTAAGTACATTTCGCATACTACGTTTTTCAGATTTCTCTGTTGACTTTAGTAAAATCCCGGGAAAGAATCTATTTTTCGGTTTAAGTCACGAGTTGTAAAATCCCGTTTAAGACTATACCATGACAACTACGGCTTCAATTGATGATATCCAAGCTGCTGGGTCTGATACTCGACTTCCTATGCTTGACAGAACTGACTATGAGTCATGGTCCCAAAGAATACGTTTGTATTGTCAAGGCAAGGAAAATGGGGAGAACATTCTGAGATCGATTGACGAAGGACCATTTCAAATGGGTACTACCAGAGATGTTATCTCTACCAATGAAGATGGAACAATCACCTTTGGAATTGACAGACCTCGTACTTACAATGATCTTAACGAAGCTGAAAAGAAACGATATGATGCTGATATTCGAGCTTCTAACATTGTGATACAAGGGTTACCAAGGACATCTACAAACTCATTAACTTCAACACTGAGGCCAAAGGCGTTTGGGACAATGTCAAAATGCTGCTAGCTGCTTCAGAACTTACCAAAGAAGATCGTGAGTCTCAGTTGTATGATGAATTCGAGCACTTCAAGATGAATCCTGGTGAAAACATCACTGACTACTATGTTAGATTCCACAAGCTTGTGAATGACATGAGAATGATCAGAATGACAATGCCTAATATCCAACTCAACTCAAAGTTTGTTAACAACATGTCACCAGAATGGGATCGGTTTGTCACAGCTGTGAAACTAAACAAGGGACTCAAAAACACCAACTATGAAAAACTCTATGCTTACCTGCAACAACATGAGAAGCATGCTATGTATGATCGTCAGCTGAGAGAAAAATTCAATCCCTCAAATGACCCTCTTGCTCTCATCTCCAGTGTTCAGGGAATCAACTAATCCTCAATTGAATCAACCAGTCACCATACTGCACTAGCAACACAGAATCAGTCTGCCCTTGGCCGATCATCCATGCAATCATCAAATGTCAAAACTAATCAACAAGACTCTGGGAACTCTCACATTGACAAAAGGATTGATAATCTCTCCAACCAAGTCTCACTGTTGGTTCAACACTTCAGGAGTACACTTCCTCAAACCAACAACCAACTCAGAACCTCATCTAACCCACATAATCTTGCTGTTGTGGAAGATGGGCGTGTTGTGGTTCAAGGAAGGCAAAATGTCCGGGGAAATGCTCAGAATAGGATGGGGATTGCTAATCAAGNCTGTTGGTTCAACACTTCAGGAGTACACTTCCTCAAACCAACAACCAACTCAGAACCTCATCTAACCCACATAATCTTGCTGTTGTGGAAGATGGGCGTGTTGTGGTTCAAGGAAGGCAAAATGTCCGGGGAAATGCTCAGAATAGGATGGGGATTGCTAATCAAGGGCAAGGAAGACAACCCAAGTGCTACAACAATGGTGGGTTAGGTCATATTACAAGAAACTGCACTCAGCCAAAACGTCCTCAGAACTCTGACTACTTCAAGGACAAGATGTTACTGATGCAAGCACAAGAGAATGGAGTGTTGTTGGATGAGGAGCAACTGCTGTTTCTTGCGGGTGATGAAGGGAATTCATTTGTTGCTGATGTGGATGATCAACCAGTTCACGATCTAGCTCTCAACGATCCAAACATTTTCCAGGCATAAGATTGTGATGCTTTTGATTCTGATGTTGATGATGAGCCCACTGCACACAGACCATCTTCATGGCCAATCTTTCATCTGCTGTCACATCGCCACAACAATCTGGATCCCCCAACTCATCCATCATTTCTGAGGTACTCAAATTGTATGACACATACGAAACATGTGATGTTCCCAAGATTCTCAATGAAGTACATCAAATTAGTGTTGTCACGGCAGATGATGTTGATTTGAAAAACAACAATGTTTCCTCAAGTCAACATCATGTGGATCACAACAAAGAATCTGATGTACCTAGTCGAGCATCTTCCATTACATGTGTTGATAATGTGATGCACGAACAAAGGACTCATAACAAAGTAAAACACACAGACGTTGTTGAATCAAATTCTGCTGATATGGGTAATAGCAATGTTATCCCATATGAACAATATATGAATCAAAACGCCGAGTCTGGTTGACTTAATGATGAATCCTCTTTTGATAATGACATGAGTGAATTTGATTAATACACTGCTGTTATACCTGATGATACCTTGACCACTAGGATTAATATTCTTAAAGATCAGGTGAATATGTATCAACAACGCGCAAAATTTGAGTTAACCGAACGTGAGCAGAAAATGGATTGGCAAATGTGTACATATATTACTGAAAGGAATTTAAAGGAAAAAGCTTTAAGGATGGAAATAAGATCTTTGCAAAATCAAGTTGATCAAACTGTTAAACAAGAACAGGAGATTCAGGAGAGTGTAACCACACTAAAACTAGATTTTCAAAGTAAAGAAACTAAACTCTTAAATGATTTTTCCAATCTGAAAGCCTTAAAGAACAAGCTTGAAAATAAATTGTACACACAAGGCCAAATCATTCAAACTGCTGAAATGATGCATAAGCACATTAAGTTACGTGATGAACATAGCAATAAGGATGTAGAAGTGCCTAAAACTAATTATCTTAGGAGCATTAGTGCCTCTCAACCTGCCTTATATGATGCTAATGTGATGCTTACACCTAATCATGCCCCCCTGATGTGCATAATACAGAGGAGATTAATGAGATTGAATCAATAAATAGAGAAAGACTTGAGAACAAAATGAAGGATCCCAAGTGCATTAAAAAACGTGTCAATATCAAGCCCCATAATTACTATGAACAAAATCGATTAACGGTTTTTGTGCCCCAAACCAGGTTAACACCAGAACAGATTTTTTGGCCTTTAGACATTGAGAAAATGAAAGCTGAAAAGCTTAAGGCCACAACTCCCCTTAAGATTGCAACTCCAACGGTGTATCCTCCCAATACACCAATGCACCTAGTTCAGTTAGCTCTTCCCACTCAATGTAAAACTCTTATTAGCATATACGTTCTGTATCAAATGTTTGCTGATTTTGACAAATGATGAGGCGAAAAGTGTACCGCTTTTCGGGGGTCATTTAAGCCCGAATTCGTAATTATTTGATCAATTACTGCCCTAAATCGTTCCTTTTGTCATTTTAGGTACTTTGGAGAGAAATTCTGGAAAAGGAAGCATTTTGGACGTTTTTGGAGCATAAAAGTGAAGAATTCGACAAAGTGCTAAAGTCTGCTGGAATAGTACCCATGACGGCGTCAAGCTTGGACGTGACGCCGTCAAGCCTTGATAAGCCAGAACGGATTTTGGGAGATTAAAGGGGGACGACGTCAAGAAGGCCATCAAGAAACCCTAAGCACGGCGAGGTGACGGCGTCACAACTACAACGTGACATCGTCAGATCTATTTTTCTATATATATTCTCACAATTTTTAGTCATGAGTGTGGAACTTTTTAGAGACAAACCCTAATACGAATTTTAGCAGCTTTTTCAAGGTTTTTTACCTTGAGATCTTCCATGTTACATTGAAGATAAGTAATCAATTAAACATTCAATATGTCTATGTGTTGTTTGATTCTATCTTGTTCTTGTCTTTTGTTTAACATGCTAGGCTAGGTTTTCTTTGAGTTTGCTTAGATCTAATGAAACCTAACTATTGATTATTGATTGAATGGTGTGTTATTGATTGTATCGGATGAATGTTTATCGATGACAGGCTTAAGAAAACTGGCTAACCTCCTATACTTTAACTTGCTTGAACGTCTTAAGAAACATGAACCAAGGTGTACTATGGTTATTTGATTGTATTTAATGCATGAGCGAATTCTAGTGATCCCATGTTAGGAGCTTCTTAGCCGGCTCGACAGAGGAGTGAAGTAGGAGCTTCTAGAGTTGGGGAAGTCCGTACACACCCCCACGACCGTTAATAAGGAATACAATCCGTCATCCACGCAATTAATACACATTAATCAATCGGTAAACGATAGTTAGGGAGTAAGGAAATCTAAGTAAACACATTTCTCTCCATATAAGTTCACAACCACTATACTTTTAGATATATTTATTTTATTTGCAATTGTAGTTATTTGGGTTAGTTGGCTAGCAAATAATTCCGCCCACTCCTTCAAAACCCGAGATATTTACTTGCTTTCATAAAAATATAAAAATACAAAAAAGAATCTTCCCTCACCCTTAGACCTATTAGAGTAGTTTTTCAATCCTAACGACACTATTCCCCTAGAGAATGATCAATCCCCCGGTACTTGCCACTACATTATACTACATCGGTCAGGTACACTGCCTGGTGGGGATTGCAAGATTCTCAAGATCCCTTGAGAAGTAAAACCTTTTTGCGACGGTGCAATCTCACGGATCAAAGTTTTGGCTGCCGGGGAATAGTTATTGTTTAGGTTGAATCTTTATTTTATTAGGTGTACTCGCTAGATTCCTTTCTAGTGAGATTTTTATTTTATTTTTCTAGGTTTTTCTTTAGTCTATCTATTTTCTTCGAGTTTTTCTTCGTAACCATTACCATCCGACATCATGGAAGATGGTAACATCCTCGATCCCAACAACCCACCACAACAAAACCATCCCCAACCAAACCAACCTCCTAGAGCCCGTACCTTAGGAGACCACTCCCATCCTAGCCACCAAGGCTATCGAAACACTATTGAGCTCACCCAAGGAGTCAATGTGTCACCCTTGTGATCCGACACCATCCGGTTGGTGCAAAGCGGATGCGCTTTCCATGGACTTCGTTCCGAAGATCCTAATCAACACCTCAAGGACTTTCTTAAGATCTTAGATTCCGTAGACCTTGTTGTTGAAACTCGAGAGACGACCCGACTGCGTCTCTTTCAATTCTCTCTGCGAGACCATGCTAGTCAATGGCTAGAGCGTCTACCCGCAGGATCCATCACCTCTTGGGATGATCTCACCTCTCGCTTCCTAGCTCAATTTTTCCCACCCGGAAGGACTACCAAGCTAAGGAATGATATCTTGATGTTACAACAACTTCAAGGCGAAACCCTCTATGAGGCATGGACTCGATTCGAGGACTTACTTCAAAAAGTCCCTCACCATGGCATAGACCTTTGGCTCTAAGTCCAAATCTTCTATGACCATATCAATCTCCCCACGAGGCAAACCATTGACCAAGCGGCCGGTGGTAAGCTACGTCATCTAAGTGCGGAACAATCATGGGATCTCCTAGAAGATCTTGCTCTTTATGACAACGAAAGTTAGAATGATCCCCGTGATTTGAATAAAATGGTCAAGGCAATATATTTGCCTTCGAACAATTCAAGCACTTCCGACCGTAGGATCATAGAACTTGAAGACCAAGTCAAGTTTCTTATGAAATCCTACGAGGCTCCTAAACCTTCAAGCCAAGTGAACAAAATCACTTCTTCGTGCGAATTATGTAGTGGTCCCTACGACACTCGTGATTGCATGGAACTCCCCGAACAAGCTTTTGCGGACTACGCATCCTCGCGTACCGACGGAGTGGGAGACAAGTGGTACACTTTCGAACCCGAGACAAACCCTTACGGTGATTCCTACAACCCATCTTGGAAAAATCACCCAAACTTTAGGTGGAAACAAAACCAAAACACGCCCCAAAACAATTCCTCCAATCCACCTAATCGTTTTTAAACCAACGATCCCTCCTCAAACCGTACTTTCAATAACAATCCCTCCAATAATTATGGTAGTACCAATAACCTCGAGGGAATGATGTCTAAATTTATGGCATCTCAAGAAGCTCGTATGGCTAAGTTCAAATCCGAATTTAATCAACAACAAGCGGAGATGACTAATACGATAGACAACTTATTGAAAGCATTCAACAACCAAGGGGTGCCATCATCAAATAAGGACGCTAGGGACACAAATAGTGGAACCCAAGTCAAGGACCCCTCATCCTCCAAACATGTCCATTTTGTCAATGTTGTCACTATTAAGCCAATCCCTAAAAATGAAATAGATAGTGAACATAAGGAGGAAGTTAAGAAAGTTAAGGAGAGTAAGGAGAGGGAAGTAGAAGAAGTAGATGGCGAAGAGGACTACTTCAACAGGTTGCCCACTAAGGAAGAACGTGCATACCATAAGGATCTATTCGATGACCCCGAGACACCATACTTCCTAGGTAACCCAATCATCAAAACAGGTGACCCTTCCAACATCAATATACCAAGTAACATAGGTCACTTGCATGTTTGGAAGGCTTACATAGATCTTAAGTCTCCAATAAACATCATGACAAGAGCCCACTACAATCTAATAATGAAAAAGAAACTGGGACTTAGGACATTTCCTAGCACGGGATGGATAAGCAATTTTGTAGGTAGAGTTAGGGGACTACATGTCTATATAGGGAATTTCAACTATGTCACCGACTTCGTGATCGTTGAGGATATTCGTCCGGTAGTTGACGCGTGCTTAACTCAAGTAGCTTTTGGAAAGCCGTTTGTTGAGGCCTCTAAAATGAATTATGACCCATCTCTAGGGATAGTTAGGTTCAAGGACGAGACCGATGATATAGCTTACCAAATGCCTTATAAGATAGAGCAATACCGACTCTTGTCAAACATCGAGAAGGAGCACAAGCAAGCTGTCTACTATAGGAATGACAAGGATAGATGTAGAGGAGTAGACTATGTTATGAGTAGGATATTTGGGTTCTACAAAGAATGCTTGCAACTATGTCCGAAGTATAAGACTAAACCTGAGGATGACCTAGAGGCCGTGACCGACAACAAAGTCACGTAATAGTGTGACTTTGAGTCTAGCTATAAGACTCGTTAATAAAGAAAAGCGCTTCTAGGGAGGCAACCCAAGCTTTGTGTGTTTATTTTTTTGTTTGTTTGATTTTATTTGCTTCCGTATGAATGTTTTATTTTTATTGTTATTGATTCATGTTTCAAAATTGTGAAAATGCTTTATTTTGTTTTTAACTTCGTCTTAACTACATATAAAGGTATTTTGCAAAAGATAAGTGTAAGGGAAATCTAAATCGGTTTATAAGAACAAATGAACATGAATCATAACAATATTAAATTGACATACATATTAGTAATTGTTTGAGTCAAATGCTTGTATAGAGTCATAATGTTATTTTGCAGGATTTACAGGAATTAAGAATTGAGTTTTTCCAGAAATTTTTCGGAAACTTAACAAGAAAATCTGTCAGATCACCTCTGACGGAGTCAGGACCCAGTCTGACGGCATCAAGCACTGTTTTCTAGAATTTTTGAAAGTTTTGTTTTTCTTCTGGAATCATAAAATGCTTTATAAAATCTCTAACTTAGAAACTCCTGGAATCTGCAAAATATTCATTCCACAAGCATTATATCCTTATACAGATTTATCCCGCCTATGTTATGCAGGTTTTCGTGTTTGTTTTCTCAGGTTTAACAGGTTATTTTGGACAAGAAGATGATTTATATTTCGGAAGGGAAGCTTTGAGCGTTCATTTTCTTGGAAGAAGATCTAACCATGTTACCACTTTATCCACCGAGCGAAACAGGGGAGTATTTGATTTCATTCTTTACCTTATTTACTTTTACATCTTGTTATTTGAACATTGGGGACAATGTTCATCTTAAGTGTAAGGGGGGGGGGGTAAATTACGATACCTTAGAGAATGCAATTACGCTTGATTTTTGTTTGTTTAATGGTAGGTGTGTAATAAAACTGAGAGAAATACCTGTTAGGGTAATTTTAGTGCCAAATTTAAATTTTTTTGCAACATTTAGGAGTGAAACTTTGGTCTTAATGAGCGTCTCATGGATAGGAGTTATAATACTAGCACAAAACCGTACCACTAAAAAATTTTCCACCCCAAATAGGTGAGGTTCGCTCCTAGAATTGGTAGGAAAAACATTTATACTGTGATGTATGTACCGTTAGCACTTAGATTCTAGAACTTGCGTTAGGACCATCCCAAATCCACAAGTGAGACTACATTCGTGTAGTTAGATTTACTACATGATAAGAGGCATTAGGATTAACCCATTGTTTTACACCTGTGTTTTTGTCATAATTACAATGACTTCATCGGTCAAGTAATTCTCCCACACCTTTGCATTGTACCCATCTTTGGTACACGTTACCCCTAGTACACCCTCTAGAGCCTGTCCTTTTCGTTTCTAACTTTAGGCGATTGGAAAGACCGAAAGTAAGTAATTCTGCATAGCGCATTCCGGTTACTTAAAGGAAGAATTTGCTACACCCCACTTAAATGTACACCCAAATCGCCTTAGCCTACCTTGTACGCACTTACCTTTAGTGCATTATTGTGACAACAATTGTTTAAACACTTAGTTAATTATCTAATTGATTACATGGTTGCTAAGTCGAGTCATATCATTTTACATATTGTTTTGGAATGATTGGGACTCATGGGTAAAGTACTAGTGTAATGGAGTAATGGGGAAGAACAACATTATTACCCTCATATGTGCTAAATATTTTAAAAGTACTCAAAGTGTTTCGATTATCTTAATTTGAGTCATTAGTTTAGTTATTTGTAAAGTATGTAAAAGTTCAAGTGTAAGGGGAGAACCGAGGCCCCTATGATGTATTATTTTGGATGGTAGGGCAAGAGTGTATGAAAAGAAAATAATAATACAAAAAATCGAAAAAATCAAGAAAAATACAAAAAAATGAGAAAAAGAAAAGTAGAAAAAACATACGGACTACCATCCCATTTCTTTTTATGTTTATTTTATGTTTATTAGTTTTTAATTAGCTTAAGTCGAGTCTAGTCTTGGCTTAGCAATACCATGTTGTACATGTGATTAATCAAGATCTTTAACTCGCCACCAGTAAAATATCACTTATCCAACAAATCCGTGTTTATCATATCCCTACACCTCATAACAACCCTTTTTGTAAAGTCCTCTTTGATAGTTTATCTTAGGTGCTTACACCTAGTGGAGAAGGTTTTCGATCCTTTCCCAAGCCTATGGTAATCTATTTGCTATGACAGGTAGTGAGAGATATTGTTCATTTTTATTTATGAGATATAATTCTATGACACCTGAGAGATGTGAGTATCTAAACACTACTTGTGAGGTGCTAGTGTATAATCTCCGTGCTTATTATGATTAAAGTGAATGATTATTTGTTGTAATTACTTTTATATTAGTGTTAAATGACCCCTAACTTGTATTTTGATTAGAATAAAAGCGCATTTGCTTGAGGACAAGCAAATCTCAAGTGTAAGGGTATTTGATAAGGCGAAAAGTGTACCGCTTTTCGGGGGTCATTTAAGCCCTAAATCGTATTTATTTGATCAATTATTGCCCTAAATCGTTCCTTTTGTCATTTTAGGTACTTTGGAGAGAAATTCTGGAAAAGGAAGCATTTTGGACGTTTTTGGAGCATAAAAGTGAAGAATTCGACAAAGTGCTAAAGTCTGCTGGAATAGTACCCTTGACGGCGTCAAGCTTGGATGTGACGCCGTCAAGCCTTGATAAGCCAGAATGGATTTTGGGAGATTAAAGGGGGACGGCGTCAAGAAGGCCATCAAGAAACCCTAAGCACGGCGAGGTGACGGCGTCAAGGCTACAACGTGACGCCGTCAGATCTGTTTTTCTATATATATTCTCATAATTTTTAGTCATTAGTGTGGAACTTTTTAGGGAGAAACCCTAGACGAATTTTAGCAGCTTTTTCAAGGTTTTTTACCTTGAGATCTTCCATGTTACATTGAAGATAAGTAATCAATTAATCATTCAATATGTCTATGTGTTGTTTGATTCTATCTTGTTCTTGTCTTTTGTTTAACATGCTAGGCTAGGTTTTCTTTGTGTTTGCTTAGATCTAATGAAACCTAACTATTGATTATTGATTGAATGGTGTGTTATTGATTGTATTGGATGAATGTTTATCGATGTTAGGCTTAAGAAAACTGGCAGACTTCCAATTGGTAACATGCTTGAACGTCTTAAGAAACATGAACCAAGGTGTACTAAGGTTATTTGATTGTATTTAATGCATGAGCGAATTCTAGTGATCCCATGTTAGGAGCTTCTTAGCCGGCTAGACATAGGAGTGAAGTAGGAGCTTATAGAGTTGGGGAAGTCCGTACACACCCCCACGACCGTTATTAAGGAATACAATCCGTCATCCTCGCAATTAATACACACTAATAAATCGGTAAAAGATAGTTAGGGAGTAAGGAAATCTAAGTAAACACATTTCTCTCCATATAAGTTCACAACCACTCTAGTTTTAGATATTTTTATTTTATTTGCAATTGTAGTTATTTGGGTTAGTTGACTAGCAAATAATTCCGCCCACTACTTCAAAGCCCGAGATATTTACTTGCTTTCATAAAAATATAAAAATACAAAAAAGAATCTTCCCTCACCCTTAGACCTATTAGAGTAGTTTTTCAATACTAACGACACTATTCCCCTAGAGAACGATCAATCCCCCAGTACTTGCCACTACACTATACTACATCGGTCAGGTACACTGCCTGGTGGGGATTGTAAGCTTCTCAAGATCCCTTGAGAAGTAAAACCTTTTTGCGAGGGTGCAATCTCACGCATCAACAAAACATGTAAAAAGAGATTTACACCAACGGGAATTACTGAGGGCGAAAGGGGGTTTGAATTAACAAAAGAGTGTTACCTTACTGAAGTCATTCCGTTTTTTAAACAAATCAAAGAACATTTTGAATGCATGCAAATGTCTCTTAAATCTGAGATAAATGAAATGAAAGATGTGTTTAAAAATCTGGAACTTGAGGGAAAACAAATTGTAATAGACCTTCAACATAGTGAAATTGCGAGGAAGAATGCCCACATCATGAATGATACTTTAATTGCTAAATCCATTGCTCAAGATTTGTTTTATATTGCCACTGATTCTTCATTAACTGCTTGCCAATTTCATGAAATGTCTGTTGCATTAAACATTTTTCAGAATCGTGTTTTTGAGCTTGAGGGGGAGAATTTAAGATTGCAAGAAAAAATTCAAAACGATGATCATGATAACATGGTCACGAATTTTTTGAAATTAGAAGTTAGTGATCTCAATTTTCAATGAAAAATTCAAGCTCACACTAACACAATTTAGAAGTTGAGGCTCAAATTGCCCAATTGAAGTCTAATAAGAGTGATGTGATTGATCCCCAGAAACCTCCGTATTTAGATTCTCAAAATTCTCAACTTCAAAACATCATCAAACACCTCAAATATGAAAATGATTGTTTTCAAGCTGAAAATTCAAAGGTCAAACAACATTACAAAGAGTTACACGATTCGATTGAGATCACACGTGATAATACCAATGAAAAAATAACGTCTTTGTTAAAAGAAATTGAGAATCTAAAGACTCAGATGAAAGGGAAAATGCCTGTCACTGCATGTGATAGCATTCTCTCCAAGGTCTGTAAATCTAAAAGATATGCATGTGATGTCGTAAATATTCCACTTCCCCTTAGGAATAATGCGTTTGTCCATAGTGAGTACCTTAGGTATCTGCCATGACATGCTTTGTGAGACCATTGAAGAGGTTAGAATGGTGAGACCTGCTGATAATACCATCCTTGATGTTTATTATCTCACCAATAGATCATATGAACTCTTAGATTATGCCATTGGTACATGTCCCAAATCTGTTAGCATGTTTTTATTTTATTTTTCTAGGTTTTTCTTTAGTCTATCTATTTTCTTCGAGTTTTTCTTCGTAACCATTACCATCCGACATCATGGAAGATGGTAACATCCTCGATCCCAACAACCCACCACAACAAAACCATCCCCAACCAAACCAACCTCCTAGAGCCCGTACCTTAGGAGACCACTCCCATCCTAGCCACCAAGGCTATCGAAACACTATTGAGCTCACCCAAGGAGTCAATGTGTCACCCTTGTGATCCGACACCATCCGGTTGGTGCAAAGCGGATGCGCTTTCCATGGACTTCGTTCCGAAGATCCTAATCAACACCTCAAGGACTTTCTTAAGATCTTAGATTCCGTAGACCTTGTTGTTGAAACTCGAGAGACGACCCGACTGCGTCTCTTTCAATTCTCTCTGCGAGACCATGCTAGTCAATGGCTAGAGCGTCTACCCGCAGGATCCATCACCTCTTGGGATGATCTCACCTCTCGCTTCCTAGCTCAATTTTTCCCACCCGGAAGGACTACCAAGCTAAGGAATGATATCTTGATGTTACAACAACTTCAAGGCGAAACCCTCTATGAGGCATGGACTCGATTCGAGGACTTACTTCAAAAAGTCCCTCACCATGGCATAGACCTTTGGCTCCAAGTCCAAATCTTCTATGACCATATCAATCTCCCCACGAGGCAAACCATTGACCAAGCGGCCGGTGG